>PNEQ01002380.1:37815-49770 GCA_003012365.1 Medauroidea extradentata
ACATTCCTGTAACGGGAGGAGGTCGCTGGGTGTGTATGCGCACCACAATGTTAGTTCGTACAGTAGGAGTGTACATTCCGATAACGGGAGGAGGTCGCTGGGTTTGTATGCGCACCACAAGGTTAGTTCGTGCAGTAGGAGTGTACTTTCCGGTAACGGGAGGAGGTCGCTGGGTGTGTATGCGCACCACAAGGTTAGTTAGTGCAGTAGGAGTGTACATTCCGGTAACGGGAGGAGGTCGCTGGGTGTGTATGCGCACCACAAGCTTAGTTCGTGCAGTAGGAGTGTACATTCCGGTAACGGGAGGAGGTCGCTGGGTGTGTATGCGCACCACAATGTTAGTTCGTGCAGTAGGAGTGTACATTCCGGTAACGGGAGGAGGTCGCTGGGTTTGTATGCGCACCACAAGGTTAGTTCGTGCAGTAGGAGTGTACTTTCCGGTAACGGGAGGAGGTCGCTGGGTGTGCTTACAGATGCAGCCTGGTTCTACTGGCACGACAGTGGTGGAGGCAGCAACCACGGAGGCTCGATACAGCTACGAGGCATGCGCCGCCTCCAACACACCACGCTCCATCGAGGAGAATGTTGCAGCTGCTCAGGCTGTCGTCATCTCCAAAGTCGAGGACGGAAGCACGCAATGTAGCGAGACTGATTTTAACAACAAGGTGATGGGCATATTTCATTTTCCCTTGCTGCTACGTAACATACTGTACAAACATGTAGGGGTGTCTGGAAACTCTTGTTTTTGAGGTGCACATGTTCCTTTGGTTAGATACAGAAACTGGTTAAAGGTAAGGTAGAAAGTATTCAACTGATGGACTATCTTTCTGGCCAGTCATGATAGGACGTCTGCTTGAGTAGGAAAGCTTTATGTTATGTCACACGTGTATCACAAGTACTATTGCCGTTATAAATTCATGACTGTAAGCGTTGCTTGAATTTTGATGTAGATAAAGTAGTATAATTTCAATGTATGACTTTTGTTATAATTTATGTCAGTACGGTACTCAAAATATTGTTTTCTCATAGTAATTTGTACCATAAGAAACTGGGGGGATAGGTTGATAAGGCTAATACCGATAACGTATTAGAACAGTTGTTTTGTCTTACAGTTTTTTTATGAGGTTAGCAGACATTATTGTGGTGTTGTTAATGCAGGCTGCAAACGTACAATGCATATCTTCAGTGAATGTAATAAATAGTTAAGAATAATTCTCGAGCCACACTTTTTTTATCCACAGGAAGCAATAGAAAACATGAGTCATATAGACAACACTGGTGCACCCATTAAGTGTACCGTAATTACTAGCAGATCGCCACGTGTTTTTCACCAAAATTTCTGGCCCAAAAAATTGGGTGCTTTTCTGTGTGTTTTAAAATAATCTTTTGTCCTTTTAAGTTTTTTGTGTAAAAACATAAATGATATTTAATCGTCTGTAGCATGACCTTTCTCCAAAAATAAAGGAAAATATTTCTGGAGTGCATGGTAAACATGGAGGGAAATATTAGAAAATTTTGTTATTCCATTCACATGTGTTACTAATTATTGTCACCTGTTGAAAAACATAGGTGTGACCATTATGCAGGTTTTCTATAGAGCCTCAGGTGCGACCATTATGCAGGTTTTCTATAGAGCCTCTCACGCTTAGATTGCAGTACAGAGTTATATGGGCATTCTATATCTCTTTTCAACACACGGTAACTGCCGTCACCACTGTCCTTGTTTTGGTGCGTGCTGTTGCCAAAAAAAATCAAATTTCATATTGTAACTGTTATCTTAAAATTTTCGCGTATTGTACAGCATTTAAATGTGCATAGGTAGATGTATTTGTTCCATCATTTGCACTATTCGAAGGGGTTAAAAAATTTGAAAACAAAAACTTTGAATTTATACTGTTTTCATGTATCATTAAATATATCACTTCAGAACTAAAGAATTAATTGCAAATTCGTATTCGTATTTTTGTGGTGTGTAACTTTGTATATTTGGACGCCAACGAAAAAGTCAGAAGACAAAAAAATGTTCTCTCTTACATGTATCAACATTTTTTTCTAACCTTATGTGCAGAATGAAACATTAAGAAGTTGGTTAGTGCGACACGTTTTATTATTGAGTTAAATGGAGAATGGAAGCAAGAAAGTAGTTCATAATAAGCTGGATTTATTTTCAAAAGCGAGACCACATCAATAGCTTCAAACATTTTCTTGTTTGTAACCTGAAAGTGTTGCTTATTAGGTCACCTTGCTTGCCCTGCGTACCAAGACATCTGACAGGCGCTCAATGTTCTGTTATCTTTACTGACTCAATGGTTCTGTCGGAGTAAGAGAGTACACACCATACTGTCTTTCTTTACTCAGATTTTTTTTTGCCCCGTACCTTAAACTAGTCCAGGAGTTCACCCGTATCTCATAGCTACATGATGATTTGTTGTGTCCAGTGGCTGATTTCTTCTCTCTTTTTTTTTTTTCAATGTTGATTTATCAATTCATTCTTGCTTACAAATGTAGCATACTTGGTCTTTACTATAATTTCCAAATTACCTAGAATTCAGTGCAGGTAATTGTGTTGGGAGTGCTCCAGGCATAGCTTCTCCACATTTAATTAAGGTCTTTAAATGTTAACCTTCTGAAGTAAATGCTTACCCTTAACTGCTTATGGTACAATCTTACTTCAGATTACGTAATACATATGTTGTAATAGCAGTGACATTGACATTGGTGGAGTAGCTCCTTGTATCAGCAGAAGTTGCACGATAGTGTAGAGACCAGCATACTTTCCTCCCATTACACATTGCACGTTCTATCCCAGCCAATTTCTGCGTGAGGAAAATATACTGGTTGTTGCTGTCTGCATTTAAATATTTTCTGGATTCTTCTGTATCTCCTGTCCGTTCATTACGTCGCTGCTCCTCGTGTAACCCTCTCTAGCTTTTTAAGACTTCACTGCTAAATGCAAGTCAAAGTCTCAACTTCTTGTATTATCGTTTTGTTAAAAAAATCAATATGATATTTTATGGTCAAGTAATGAAAAATGTTTATAGTTTGCAACACTATCACATAATCCAACAAACGTATTTAGATTGTAGGTGTGTGAAATGTTAATTTTAAGGTGGATATAGGATAAGTGGAAGTTGTGAGAGATAGTCTGGCGAGCTCTTAGCTTTAAGCCAGCTAGACACGTGAACAGTCTGTGTGATGGGGTGTACCAAGGTCTGCGTCGTCATCACGTGACCTTGTCGTCCGGCTAGTGACTTGGGAAATGGGTAGTGAGAGAGAACGGTGGCTTGCTCGCAGCAGTCCCCGGGTAGCAGCGACGGCAGCGAGGCTGTCGTACAGCACCAACAGCAGCAGGCGGTGGCGTTTGCGACAGCCACCGGCACCGGCCAGGAGATGCTCGTCCACTTCAACTTCACCAAGGACCGTGACGGGTTCCTTCGCGCAGATGATACCACCACGCTGCAGAGGTGTGACATCCCCACAGCACAGGTGTAAGGCAGTTTCACTACTTATACTTGCCCGAATTCTCTGTGGTGATATTACTTGGTCATTTAGTTAAAATTAGACAGCAACTTTAACACTGCTGACAATATTTCTACAAAATATTTGGGACATTTTTGCTAATAAAAATTGAATACCAGCTCATCAGCACGTCTTTATATTTTCCAGTAAGACTTTTGCTTATAACATGATTTGTTGCAAGATACAGTTCCTTTTATTAATCCCAGACTACTGGCTTCAAAACAACGAAAATAATGAACTTATGTTTTTTATATAGCAAACAACAAAAAATATTCTTTTTTTTAGACCGTTTGGCTACACACTGCCGCTAGTTAGCCACGAAATAGCTTGCATGCTGGAGTTCAACTCATTTCTGAACCGCTACTCAACTAACAGCACAAAATTCATCACAACATACAAGTGATCTGACTACATAATGAATACTGTAGAGGCGAAGCTTTCACACTATATTAGTTGCTTCTTTTTCTTTCTGACTTACTACAGAGGTTACAGTACTTGAATGTATACAAATGAAGACTGTGAAAAAGTGCCAACCAACACTGGCAGTCTCTAGTTGCGCCTGCGCCCCTTTGGTTTCCCTGTGCAGCCCCACTTCCTAATCGCGCCTTCACACATTCCGCCCTTTCCTGCCATCTTTTCAAGACTCCCAGTTCGTGGCGAACGTGCGTTGGTGAATCCACACCGTGGAGTGATACACAAGGATCCAACTTCTTTTAAATGATAGTCAATGGAGATTTATATCGAAGGAAAATTACGTAACACTGTTACAGACAAATTTGCACAACTTTCTATCACACAGTAACAGCTAAATATTCATTATTTTCATTAATTGGGGATATGCTGCGTCATCAAACTGTTGCGGAGCACCACCTTTTCAGAATTTTGTTGCGCCCGGCACTACCACCCACGAAGATGGCCTAACGACCTGCTGCTCTAGCTGCATTCTTGCACGTCTCTGTACGTACCTCCAAGCGTCTGAACTCTGACCTGCCTGCCAGATGATTCACATCCCAGAGGCGGCGAGCTCAGAGCCTACTTGAAATTTTCAAAATCGAAATGAAGCAAAATATAAGAAAAAATTGCATAGAAAAGTTGTTCAAAAGTAAATTACCTTTATAATAAGTCCAAACATGATATAAATCAGGTAAAATTGACACGTAAAGTTTACTACTATTACATTTGCCTTGGCAGTTAAATTTAAATTTTGAATATAATTTTACTGTTAATTTCTCTTCCAGCATACCCAATTAATATGTTGGATCCTGCAGTATAAATCCTTACACTTGATTAAGTTGGCATAGTTACATTGTTACAAACAAAAAAAAATATTAATTTACAGATACAAAAAAAAAAATTAAAATTACTATATGATAAGAAACCAGGTATGGGCTACGTGCCCATGCACATCACAGTAACCTATTTAGGCTATAATTAAAAGTTGATATTTATCCCTTAGCACTTGTTTCTTTTACCAAATATTATTTGTACGTACATTATGTTGTTTCAATAAATGTGACGTAAATAAATTTAGCTCACAGTTTTAAAGTGTTAGGACTAAGTAAATTCTTGATGGTAATATAACCTACTTAATTGTTACATTTTATTGCATTCACATTTTTGTTATGAAACGTGTCTGATTTTTAAGACTGTAAGATATATTAAATATAGGTCTAATATGATGTTGTGTTGGTCCCTAATGTTTAATAAATTTCTTTCCACAATTCTGTTCATATGCATTTCTGTGTTGTTCACATAGACTGAACCATCAAATGCAACAAAAGATGACTTTCAACAATTCAATTAATTTACAAATTTGTGTAAATGAAAGTATTTTAATTAAATACTGAGCTAAAGTAATATGTTGTACACACCTTCGCTACTTTTAAAAATAGCATAAAAATTGTATGGTTATCCTATCGTTAGTCTGCTTTGGTAGCATAGTTAATATGCCACAGTATCACGTTTAAAGCACTGTACTAGAATTTCTCAGGAAATGTACTGGAAATTAAATACCTCTTTTGCTGGACACCCAGGACATCACTTCAGAAATTGTTGTACGGCCAATACCGTTGTCTGAATGTTTGCTGGTGTGCAAGATTTTTACTGTGTGATACATAAGGGTTTGAAACCAGTGCAAACATCGAAATTGCTTGAATTTTTTATTGAAACAATTTATTTACAATAGAAACCCAATTTAATAACTTGTCAATATTCCCAAAAATCTTGTCACTAATTCAATGTTTTGTCAAATCAGAGTTTGTTAAATAGGGCACCCCGGGTCACTAAATCAGTTTTTTGTTTAATCCGAGTTCATAAAATCAGGATTCTACTAAAGTTCTGCATTTTACTGATATCATGTGGTTTAAGTTTATGTAATTGTCAGTTAGTAGTTACTGTAATACACTAGACCCCAAGTTTACGAACCCTGGATTTAACAGTGGCAGTGGTTTTACAAATACATTCTCAGAAACCCTCAAAAAATAACAAAGTTCTATGAAAGAATTGTTAGAAATTACGTACAAAATGATTAAAAATATATAATTCACGGCAGTAAAACATGAGTTGTAGTGTTGTAGTTATTAGTTGCCAAGTCACAATATTAAAAACGAAACAAAAATGGCAAAATCCGGTAAAATATGTGGCTGCGACTGTAAAAATGATGCGCCACGTGTTGCAGTGCCAAGCCGCATACTCCCCCTACTATTACTTCAGTGTATTATGGCCTCAATGGAGACCGTACTTCAGTCATATTCCAACTCGTGCGCAAACCCTCGTTCAACTGTAGTACAGCCTTCTGTTAGGCTATTTCTCCATGTCACTACACCTTCTATTTCTCTTGCCTCGCTCACACTGACAGTAAATATCCACTTAAGTTTACGATCTTATATGATCCCCATCAATAACAGCGCAGTGTTAATTTTTTACTGGTTTTAACACAATACGTAGTTAAAACAATTAATTTTATGTATTTTGAACAGTGCATTTCATAAAATGTGAATTTCGTATCACAGGAAAGGACAATGATAATGCTACGCTGTAGTACCTACTTGTACCTCACCACTATAGTATTATTGTTTATATTGCATATTCTCAAGTTTCCATGGCATCACGTGTGGTAGAGAGAGAACTCTCGTCACAGGGTATAGTAGGGCTTCGAAAGCATGCAAGCACACAGAAATGAATGAAAAGTCAAACTTCAGTGAATGGAACTTTTACTTAGGCGCAAAAATATCAGATATCACAATACAAAAATGCTTGCACGTCTGGGTTATTAGCAAAGACCAAACTTATATGAAAACTGAAAATGTTAAATAGAAATACACCGTAAATCTCTTAAATGACGTCAAAAAGTTACTACAAAACTGAGCAAAATGAGACTAGTCTCAAGTCCCTACAACAAAATTGACTAATTAAAATTAATAAAATTATTAATTATGAAAATTAAGCCAATATTAGCCCTATGTAGCCCACTGCATTAATTACTGTTTAGTTAGTTACAGAGTTAAAACTGAGATGGTACAAAACTGATTTCAAATTACTGTAGTTACGAATTATTTTATTTTAAATTATAGCTTCTGGCTTCAGGATGGCATTCTATAGCTTCGCAGGACTAAAGTTCATCCAAGTATCTTGAGAGATTGCTATAGCCAAATAAATTAATTGGTATCTAATTAATGCGTTGAATTCTCGGGAAACAAATGATGCACTTGCACTCAGTAAGCTGGGCAGGCTCACCACTTTGACCGGCCAACTATGAAATGTGGGGCTTCACTTCATATTGCACACAATTAATTTACCAAATACTAAGTCAAAGTAAATGGTAGCTGCCTTAGTGAGTTGGGGGCTGTTATTTTTGGGCTGGCGTTGTAGTCGGGTGTTCGACTTACACTGGGGTCAGGCAAACAACATCTAAAATGAAAAGAAAAATGACACATTGCTGGTGATGCTGGTTACGCTACAACGTACCAGGCATATGTAGAAAATATTTGCTGCGGCTATGTCAGTTTTTGGAAATAAATTAGACATTCATGTTACACATTCCCAGAACTCCTAATTAAGTTTTACACAACACATTGGCGGAGATAGCAAGTGGTTCCTTGCAACCACTTATACTGTAAATAAATTTTTTGACAATTTTTGGTAAGGACTTCACAAAATTATTATTTCATGTGGTTGAACATCAGTCTACGCTGTAGTGGCGCTATTTACCGTCTTGTGAACAATTGTATAGTATTTTTGTGCTACACTGTAAAAATGTTTTGTAAAAATTATAATGCATATCTTCCTAGTTTTACAAACTTCTGTTTCTTTACAAAAACATTTTTTTGTAAAGTTATTTGTTTGTAAAGTTCCAAGAATTTTCTTTTTAGGGGCAAAAAATGAGAAGAAAAAAAAATTGGTAGTATGCCACAAATAACATTCTCTAGAATACGTTTTTCTGGAATGTTTCAAAACTGTAAATTCATGTCACTGAATTGTACATTGAATGTATAAAAATGAAGACCGAATGGCACGTTGGTAAGTCAAGGTAGGGGGTCAGTTGTGTAGTATCCAAGTGCGAAGATGCATGTTGTAATCAATGGAAGCCACAGAGTTATTTTTATTTTTTCGAAATAATTACATGTAAAATTTAGTTGTTCAAAAGTTAATTACAAAATAAGTTCAGTGCCATTATTAATATTTAAGAGAAATAAACAATAAAAATTCAATTTTTTCTTTATTACAAATACAAGTATTAATTTTACAAATGTATACATTGTATTTTTACAAGATCGACCATTGTAGTTGTACAAAGATTTTCTTTGGTTACTGGGTTTTCAAAGATTTTCCCTGCAAAGAAAAAAATTTTTTACAGTGTACCATTCATTTTTTCCTTAAGTTTGTGTATAATCATTCGTACTTTTCGTCATTAATTAACATAATATCAAATGTCAACGGATTGTTTTGAGGATACTTTATTTAATAACAAAGTTATGTAAATCATTGAAGTGACTAAATACATTTGATTTTTACCTTCTTACTCTGGTGAATTATTTACGTATGGGCATTGTGCTGGCTACTAATACATGCCTAAGAAGATGCACACGAAAGTGATACAGTTTGTTTTGGTGATAATCGGAGACTATAGTTACCAATTCCAGATGTACTTCAGTTTGGAGAACTTCTTATCAGTGTAAATTATTTTTTTTTACCCCTATTACAGGCCAACTGAGGACTGTAATAAGATAACTACACTTTTCTCTTCTTAGTCATCCTCCTTCAAAATTATTGAAACATTTTTATTCCCGCTAATGCAGTCTGAGTATGATCCCCAGCAGGATCGATTCCGGATTTTCGCATATTAGAATTGTGCCGGACGATACTGTAGGTTGGCAGGTTTTCTCGGGAATACCAGTTTCCCCTACCCCTTCCCCTACCTCTGCTTGCTCACCTCATGTGTTCCTTCACCAGCGCTAGAGACCTGGATGTTAGCGCTGACCAAAATAACTCACTAGCACAAGAAAATGTTGATCCTGATACGAAACAGTCACTGCGTTAGCTTCTCGCATAAATCACAGAGTTTGTAATACAGTACGTAGCTACTAGGCCTACTGTATTTATCACTAATGTTTTTTTCTGAGAGTTTATATATATTACAGCTTCCTAAGCAATGTAAAAATGAATAAATGTTACAATTTAAGAGTATGAAAAGTAGCGGATTTAACAGTTACTACATTTAAATGTGACAGAAATATATAAATATGCAAACTGGCCAAAAATATACGCTACATGAAGCAGTTCTTTCAAAAGTGCCCAATTTATGTTGAGCAGACTACAGGAATGAATCATGTAATTAATAGAATACGATAGTTTCAAAAATACAGCAATGTTTGTTACTGTAACCTACAAATGAGTTTTGTCGGTACAAGGAAAGAGAACTACAATACAGTCAACTCCCGATTTAACAACCCTTCACGGTTCCCGAGAATAGGGTTGTTATTTTGGAAGGGTCGTTATTAGAATTTTTACAAATTTTCGGCGATCCACGACCTCTAAAATGTAGACATTTACAGTTTTTTATCATTGAATCGACGTTCACTCGTCTTTGCGGCAAAAATTAAGTGTTTTATAAAATTATACACATTTATTTTGAAAAGCAAACACGTTATTTTTAAAAGTATACCATTGAAGTGGATCTACAACCTGTGTTTACTTCAATATGAATCATAAACGTTGCCGATAACGTAAATTCTTGCGCCCGCAACATCCAGTTTGGGATATGATTTTCAAGAATGCCGCATTAAAGTTTATTGAAATAGTAATATTTTTCAGTAGAGTGAAGTATTTTGAATAGGTAGATACACTGGAAGCAGATATATGACCTTTCTTTAGCTCAAAATTAAGCAAAAATGTCGCCGACAATATAGATTCTTGCACCCGCAACGACCGTTTTTGGAAGTTATTTGCAAGAATACCGGAACAAGGTTTATTGAAATAGTAATATTTTTCAGTAGAGTGAAGTATTTTGAATAGATAGATACACTGGAAGTGGATGTATGACCTTTCTTTGGCTCAAAATTAAGCAAAAACGTCGCCGGCAATATAGATTCTTGCGCCCTTAACAACAGTTTTTTGGAAGTTATTTGCAAGATAGCAGCAATAAAGTTTATTGAAGTACAGTAGTAATATTTTTCAATTGAATGGCATATTTTGAATAAATGATACTCTGGACGTGCATATGATCTTTCTGTAGCTCAACGTCAAACATGAATTCATGATAATGGAACATGAATATCGTCGGCAACGTAAATTAAGTTCCAACAATGTCGGCGTTTTGAAACTATTTACAATGTACTATCGCAATGTTGTAGATTGAAATAGTAATTAATTTAATAGACACACATGTCATGGTTGACATCTAAGACTTTTCTTCGACATATTAGGCTCAAACATAAGTTTTGAGAAAGCTGTTTGCATCCTGGGACCTTGTCTTGATAGCGAGCGACTACACACACAAACACACACGTGCGCGCAAGGACCTATCTGGAAACTGGTTAGTTCAAAAGCAACATACATGACGTGTCTAACCTACGTCACGTGTGCCACTTTTGACCTCTACCTAGTCACAGCTCCTGACGCTCACTCAGCAGGTGAGATGTGAAGATAACACTACTCCCTTTGTTTTGCAGTTCTCTCACTTCTCTAGCTCTGCTGGCCGTGTGAAAATAATCTGCTTGCATAATGAATCTACTTTCTGCACGAGTTTTTTACACACTTCACCAATGTGCATGGAGAGGGATTTGATACTCAGTTTCAATTTGCTCACCAACAGTAAACAATTACAAACATCCAGAGGTGGATCATTGTTAATAAACTTGGGTAACACATTCACAGAACAACTTTAAACCTACAGAATGCTGTTTCACATTTTCTTTCCACCGACGTATACAAGTGTATCCACTGCTGTTATTTACGGTCAAGTCGATTGCACGTGCGTGTGTGTGTGGGCACGAGCGCATGTGTGGGCTAGTGACTCACAACAGACGTGCTGTTGTCAAGCGTCCTACTACTGGTTGCCCCGCATCTCTGAGACATGCACCCGACGTTCGGTAGTGTCAATGTGAACTGTCCTGCTTGCACTGTTTGAAAGAATGATTTATAAACATTATTGTCTATACTATATCATTAAATGACATGATGGTAATTATATTTAGTAGCATTTAGTTAACAAAAAGGAAAATGTAATAAAGATTAAATAAGCACGATGTATAATCGTAATATCACAGGCACAAAGACAGCCTACTGTGTCCAAGGGCATGAGAAATCTGTGGCAAAAAAGTTATGGCGTGCACATGATGAAGAAGAGGTGAGCCAACTATTAGAGTGGTTGGGTTGGGCCCGGTGGTGGGAAACAGGCAGACGGGTCATCGACCAGCCTGTAACGGGGCTGCTCTACGTCTACGTTGTTATTTATATATATAGTTGTTAGAGGTTACGTCCCTGTTCGCGGCGGCAGAATGTGATGGGTCCTGCTACGACGTCTCGTGTTGTTGTTGTTGCGGAGACGTAACTCTCCTCCGTTGCTATTATTGCAAGTAGTTAGCAGGCAAAAAAAAAAAAACCGGTAAAAACCAGCGAGCTGATGTAGAGGCGGTACCTATTATATTGATGCCCGGATAGCAGTGAGGTTAATCAACCACAGATAAATAAATAAAAATCATAATATCGGCATTTTTTTCTCTTTTATTTAACCTTTATTTTGACGCACTTTAACAGACAAAGGCAATTCACATTGCGAGTGCTCGCCCAGAGTTAGATGAGGTGACTTTTTCTTATCTACGTATTAGGCATTTCCGCCTGCCCTCTGTGTGAGTAGTAGTACTTGGCCCGGCACTTTGTCTACCTTAATCACCGGCTATATGGTTATGAATATCTACTGGTTGTTTACTACTAAAT
>PNEQ01002380.1:49870-63018 GCA_003012365.1 Medauroidea extradentata
GTCCTCTCCCTGCCGCCATGACGCCCCAACTAATAAAAACACTCAACCGGCCATCTCACCGCGACCGGTCACGAGCTCCGATGAAACACAACTAACACTGACCGATTACAAACTCAAACAGACAAAATTTAGACGGCCATCTCCCGGCGACCGGTCACGACCTCCGATGAAACACAACTACTTTCTTGGGCGGACACTCGGACTTACTGAGCCAAGCGGCGGAGTGATACATCAAGATCCAACTTGCCTAAAAAGCTGGTTAATTGACGTTTATAACCTAAAAATTGTACGTAACATAGATACTGATAAATTTACAAAGTATTTAATTCCATTATACCAGCTAAATATTCCTTAAGTATATTAAATGGGGATGTGCATCGTCATCAATCTGTCGCGGATCACCACCTTCACGGAGTTTTGCGCCCGACACTACCACCCACGTTGATCGAGAAACGCCCGGCAGAGCTCATTGCATTCCAGCACGTCCCTGTACATGCCTCCAGGCGAGTGAACTCTGACCTGCCTGCCAGATAAATCCGTCCAAAGCACAGGCTAGCTCAGAACTTATTTGAAATTTTAAAAACTAGCACTTCTCGGTACGTGCTTCCAAGCAAGAGAACTACGACTAGCCTGCCACATAAATCCCATTCCAGGAGAAGCAAGCTAAGAAGCTACTTGAAATTTAAAAAATCCAAACAAGGCAAAATATAAGAAAAGTTTACTTAGAAAAGTTGCTAGAAATTAAATTAGCTTTAAAATGAGTCCAAACACGATATAAATCCGATAAAATTGACACATGAAATTAAATACTTTTCTCTTGCTTTAAAGTTAAATTTTAAATAGACTTTTAATGTAAATTTCTCTACTCGCCTCCCCAATTAATATGTTGGATCCTGCCGTATACATCCTTATACCTGGTTAAGTTGGCCTACTTAATTTGTTACAACAAAGAAAAAAAATATTAATTAAGACAAAAAAAATTGAAATTACTGTATGATAAGAGGCCAAGTAAGTGCTACGTGCCAGTGCACGTCACAGGCCGGGGGATGGAAGGAACGTTCGGGCTGGCCAACTGGCCATTGCGTTGTGTGGGAGGAAGGGACAGCATCATATATTTCTAGAACAAACACACTGTGTGCGGCAGTACAGTTTTAGAGAAACAGCAGCAACAATTTGTGGCCATAATAAAATAATGCAACGTGTTTTTCTGCTATTGTCTTTGAATAAAAATTTTTTAAGCAATTTTTATTTAATTTTCCACGGTTCCTGAAAAAAAGGTCATTACTTCGAGAAGGTCGTTATTCCCGGGGTCGTATAATCAAGAGTTGACTGTATGTTTTTTTAAAAAATTTTTTATTTTCGTGTTATTTGAAGTAGTAAGTTCTTACATTGAAGTCGGCTTATTTTATTTATTTTCAACAAATTAACTACCATAGTTTGATTTTTATATTTATGTGCATACAAGTTGCTTAGATTCTGCTAACTATCCATATCTATTCTGTGAATAATGAAGTGTTTATAAAATCTAGTAATTATAAAGTTTCGTTTTTCTAACAACTAATGTTTAGTTTTACAGATCTTTTAGAATACATAAAATGTTGATTGTATGTGTGAAGCTTTAGCATACTGAAGAACAAAGATGTGTGTTGAAGAGAGGGCTCGCATGCGAAGTGGCGGTGCTGGCTGCTTGCAGGTCATCGATGGCTCAGATCGGGGAGTTCCTGCGCATGAAGACGGTGAACATAGTGGACGGCACTCTGCCCACGGCGGTGGTGGAGGTGGCGGGCACCATTGCACGCCCATGCGAGGAGTGTGGCAAGCTCTTTGCGACGGACGAAGAGCTGGAGAACCACGCACCTTGCAATCAAAAGGTGGGCGTGGCAATCGACGACAAGAATGGGGGCAGCTTTGCCTGTGAGATCTGCGGGAAACCGTTCAAACGCAAGGAGCACCTGTTCCAGCACCGCAAACTGCACACGGGTGAACGGCCGTACGTGTGCGGAGTCTGTTCCAAGGCCTTCAGTCGTAAGGAGCATCTGGTGCGGCATGCCGTCTCCCACACAGGCCAAAAGATGCATGCTTGCGACATGTGCGGCAAGGCGTTCAGCCGCAAGGACAACCTGCACAAGCACCGCAAGACGCACGGCGTGGCTGGGCCTTACGTGTGTGAGACGTGTGGCAAGTCGTTCGTGGTGAAGCACTACTTCTTGATGCATCGAGGGACGCATGCAGGTGGAGGTGGGGGGGAGGGCGGGGAGGAAGACCCGGCGGGGATGAAGGCAGAGGAGGGGGTCGAGGCGAACGATCCCCTCCCCTACAAGTGTGACCAGTGTGACAAGGCCTTTGCCGCGAAGCAGTACCTGGCGAACCACAAGATACGGCACCGTGGCAAGGGAGCGCAAGCGCAACAGCAGGTGCAGCAAGTGCAGCAGGTGGAGGAGCATCATGCGCAGGTTACGCTGCCGCATACTGGCGCACCACCGCTCACCACCATCAACAACGCTGCACTGCTGGCGCCCAACATCTTACATCAAGTACAGACCACTACCGCTAACAACTCCACCCCTGCCGCCATGATACAGGTATCGACGTCGAGTGCCGGTGGTACCACGTACTTGTGTGCGCCCGCCACAGTGTCAGCAAGTGAACTGATAGAGACATACAGACGCCTGCACTCTGCCTGATTGCCAGTTCACTAGAGTTAGCTGTGGCTCGCTGCTCGTCGGCTTGGCACTCTACGCCACACGTCACGATGCTCCACGTGATGTTCTTTGGAATAATGTCAGGACGTGTAGTCTGGTGCAGCGGTGCAGTTCAGAGGCAGTGGAATATACAGTATGTGGCCACTGAGTTCTGTATTGTTTCCACACCCTGATGTTGCTGACAGCTACAACAGGTGTGTGTGTGAGCTGGCTCAACACGTTTACAATGCAGAATGTGATGCACGTTTCTGAGCCAACAATTCCCTGCGTGATTATATTAAGCCGGTGACAGTTGCAGGTGCAACACGTCCTGACTGGATTAGCAGTCTGTATTTCCCGAGCTAACAAGGCATTGTTTTCTCTGCCAGTGTGTGGCTGCCTTATTCCTGTGATATTGAACACGTTATGGAAATACATTCTAGTATTGAAGTGCAGTAGCACCTTCCTCTTACAACCAGTCACGGTTTATGGGAAAAGGGTCTGTACAGAAGGAGAGTTGTAACAGATACGTATTTTGGAAATTTTTGGAGATTCTGACCAACCCAGTACCTTAGTTTTCATAATTTATTATTTTAATGTGAAACGTATGTTTAACTGTCAGTAGTGCAAAAATAACAATATTTGAGAAAAATTTAAATTTATTTTAACAGACAAGAAGTTTTAAAAAATTACTCTTTAGATTGACATATTTGACATTGTATAACCAAATACTTGCAAACACATCCCAACATGCAATATTTAGTAAATTAATAAGTTCAGTCTCACGTGCTGTTTTGCAGGAATATGGATTATTAAAATTAGAACAATACAAAGTTCTGACAAATGCACAAGGACCTGTTTTCACAGTTTTGTACTTGCAGGTAAGTATTTATATAACACAGATGGCCGACATATTTTTTCAAGTATTTGTACTGTGGAAAAGTTTTGCTGTGCAAATAAAAATATGTACGTAGGTAGACTATTCTGATTAAATTGATACCTTGGAAATGCATCTACAAACCATAGTTGCCAAGGTAAAAGTTAAGTTTTTAGTCGTACAGGACAAAGTCAGAGTTTGTTGTGTGAATTTTTGCAAGAAAATCAGTCACAGTAGTTAATTATTTTAAGACAGAAATAATTTATTATTGCTTGTTTATTTCTGTCATCCCCCTGAAGTGCAGATAGGTAAGATTCATGTGCATTACAAGATAAAAACATATCACAAAACAATATAGCCTGACGAAACAAATATATAACCTGCATGGATTTTTAGTGGTCATTCACAAAATCATATGAAATATGTAAAAATTTGTATTCCAAAAAAAGCTAAGCATAACATAATTAATTAAAAAGGAACACAAAAACACTGGGAGAAGTCAGAAATCCAAACCTAAGTAGCAGACGCATAACAAAGGTGTGTGAGCGCAAACATTCACCTGCCGAAGAAGGGGAGGGTGATGCAGGGTGATCTGAGTCAACTGGTATTGGCTAGCACTTAGAGCCAATAAGAGGTGGTATCTATTTTTACATGTATGTAAAAGAGAAATGGAATGTACCACATCCCAAAAAAAAAAAAGTATAATACGAGACATAAATATTTCTGCTAATTTTGTTTTAAACTTTTCTAACACAAATTTTTAATGTTTATCAAAAATGTTCGTAATACAGTACATGGGGCCATAACAAATAGGTTTTGTTGCATACATCTTGGAAAAGGCCACTTTTCCTTTTCTGGTCAGTAATCCAAAGAACAGGTGTATTAGTTCAGTGATTTATTGCCTTCGAAGATACTAGCTCATGTATATTTTTTTATATAAATAATGTACCTGAATGTTGAGTCCTTATTATGGAAACTGTATGAGTGAAGAGCAGAACAGATACCTATTTACAAGTACAGCTTGTATAAAAACATTCCAACAGGATTTTTTTGTAAGTGATGGTGTAAACAGTGACATTGTAAATATGGTAATCAGCATTTCTTCAAGTTAGCACGTCACAGGAAAGACTAGTAAACCGTACACTCCCAACCATTCCTTATTTTGATAGAAACCTCAATATGATGCAGTAGTGTTTGGTGGCAAGCTGTGGTCTTGAAGCAGGTACTGGTTGAATAGTTCTGCCATGATAATTTCCAAGTTTTTACAGGTTTTCGAAATGTAACCAACGATAACAAATACAGTACATAAAAAGAAGGTGGGAAACAGTTGCTAGGCTACTATTAATTACTCAAACATGTAGACAAAGATGCACAAGTACTTGGTACCTGCAGCTGGTAGAACACAAAACACTGATGGACAACACATTTTTCACGTAGTTGCGTGGTCGCGATGTTTCACTGGTCAGGCCAGCTTCCTCTGGCGAAACGTCACGACTGCGCAACCGTGCGAAAAACGTGTAGTCCATCTGTTTTTTATGTTCTCCAACCTGCAAGTACTGAATCTTGTAATTACTTGTGCCTCTCTGCCTACGTGTTTTAATAAATATAGTACATAAATAAAGTGCAGCAAAATAATTTTTTATGATGGTGTAAGTTAGTTTTTTTTTTTAATAGTACAGAGCTTTTGATTTGAAATTATATATATATATTTATTTACATTCTTGCTTCAGAGAGAAGTGCAAAGGGGAGTATGTGGCCTCTTTAAAAGAGGTTACTTATACGTGTATTCTTTTTTAACACGCTATAAGCTCTGTATCACGTAACTTATGTAAAATTTGACAGTTCCATGCACATGACTTTTTAAGTGCTGTATATATTTGATACTACGTCAGTCGACATTTTTATTTCTGAAGTAAACTTATGTCCATTTCACTGTATGTAGACTAGGTTAAAAGTAGGTGTTTTATTTGTTTTCACTTCTATGATATTTATGTATCGATTTGAGATAATGTGTGGCCTCCTTCATAAGTATGTTTACTTAACTACCTTAATATACATATTATATAACTTAGTGGGTAAATATGATCAGTTACCTTTATTCAAAGCAGACTGTAAGAAAAGCAAGTTCAATCACAGAGAAATAATTTAGATGTAGTTAACATTTTGTAGTTAGATGCATGTGTTTTACAATGTCTATAACGCTGCACAAAAGTTTGTGGCTCCGGTATACATTTTTGGAAGCTCCGGGCTAGAATTTTGTGTAATGTGAAACCATGTCATTGTGACACCTAAATACTACAAGGCTGGTGAAATTGGTGACATGGATTACGTTGTTTGAAGACGTATCAGTGAGTTGTGTGTAGATCTGTGAAAACTGATTATGTAATCCACTACCATCTGAAGTTCTTTAACCCATAAAATCTCCCCAACTGATTCAAAGAAAGATGTAAATCAGTTTCAGTACTTATACTGATTACACTTTCACATTTACGAGAGTGTAACTTCCCAGAACTTTCTGCGTTGTTCCGACTATATTCAAGGCCTGTGGACTGCTGTAGCAATGTAGTCTGCTACAGAATAAGCTTAACTAGCAGTTTGGTGTACGAAGAGGTCCTGCAATTAAAGTTAATAATAGCTGGTACGAGTTATATGTAGGGTATATGCAAAGCAAAGCTGCAAGACGACTACTAGTTATTCTCGTACGTAAACATTGAATAAGGTAAATGGGGAACCATGGAAAGACTATCACATGAAGTGTTGCTGTAACAAGGGCTTGGGCTGATGCCTCTAGGTAATATTTTAATGCCACAGCATTTGTTCCTCGGAGACCTGGAATTATTTCTCTTTGATGACCTGAAGGAGTTAGACCATGGACCGAAGTTTCTCGGATGTCCAGAGAATAATTTTTTAAATGTAGATGAGAGCCGATAATGTAAAATTGCTTCGTAAGTTTTTTGCAAATTGGTTTTGCTATATAGTGTAAGTTTTCAAGGCAGTGTAAAGATTTTTAGATAATTTGTCAATTACAAGGAAATTTCGTTAATTAACTAACTACCATGTACAGTATTTTGCCTCGACAAAATTAGACTACATAGAACAAGTGATTACAAGAGTGATCAGTAATATAGTCGTATTGTAGAAAAACTGGCCTAAGTCCTTGACAGTTTTACAAAATGAACTTTTTCTCAGTCCTGTGTCAGACTTAGAAGTGTAAGGCGTGTGACATCATAGTGGTCAGATATGTTCCAACCCACCACGAGGATCCAGGTTTAATCACCAACCAGGTCACTTTCTAAATGCCTGTTATAAACAACATGTTTACTCTGGCCACACTCATGTTTACTGCCCCTGTGTTCCATTGCTGCTACGTCCTTGGCTTGTGTTGTCCTCGTGAGTTCTCTGAAGACCTTCCAACACCTCATTGTCACTCACGAAGACTTCTTACAAGTACACCTCGGACTCGCATAACACGAGTAATGTGTTCCATGAAATGCTCGCGGTATGTGAATCTGCGTTACACGAGTTCCAACTATTCCTGTGGGAAGAATGTAAGTTTACGTAGTTGTTAGGTAATATCCGCAAAACAAGCACTTTTCCTTCAAATGAATGGTGTAGATACATATCAATTCTGTCAAACATGTAAAGAAAGACAATAGAACAGTTACATTTTATCTGTACAGTATCTGAAACATCTGAGATCATAAAAACACAAGGCATAACTATTTGTGTTGGCAAACACACTGCAGTATGTCCTATTCTTTTCTCCCTAAAAATTCTACGATGTCTACACCTTGTATAAAAAATGAAATCATCAACACCAGTAAATACAGTGTAAAAACATTTATAAAACAGTGCATGTAAGCCAGTCACTGCTCATGTGCGTGTAACTAACTTAGTTTTTCCACCAAGGGTGCGTTATCAAGGCGCTCGCTCGCTGCACAGCGGGTGTTGTCAACATCCTCGAGAGAGAGAGGGTGGGGTAGCTGGCATGTCAACATCTTCTCTGCTTGCCACGTCCGCCGTCACAGCTGAGATCACAAAGGCCTGCTGCGTGAAGTGATGTACAGGCGGAAAAAACTTTCTAGTCGCATTTGTTTTTAGCAAATTTTTTTTTCTTGTTGTACATGTATCTGTACACGTAACACATCTTGCCAATTTCAGTTTTGTTGATAGAACTTATTTTTTTCATCTGGATCTTTATCTTCTAAAATCACGTATACTTAGGTTATTTTGCTAAAAAAAAAAAAAGTATAGTCAGTCTTTTGCTGTCAGTTCTCGTTTGGCATTAGTGGCAGTATAGTCACCAATTTCCATATCTGTACGTCTCATCTCGTCCTGTTCAATGAGATCTTCTCCAGTGAGTTTCACATCATGTAAAGTGATCGGTTTGTTGACATCTGTTGTGTTGAACACCTAAAATCAAGCTTTTATTTCCCTCCCTCCCTATTTCAACTACTTTCTCTGCTACTTCTTCCTACTGTTTCTCAGCAGGCTGAAAAACACAGAATTCTTCTCTAAAGGAAGGACAAAACTTCTTCCAAACACCACTAAAGGCCCTTCTACAAAGAGACGGTGCAATTGTCGCTGTCGTGTCGGCGTCGTTCATCTTGCTGCGTGCTAACAATGAGAGTCGTTGTTTGCTGTTATAGTCTACTTCTACCGTTTGTCTTTTTCTTTTTTTAATTGCACACTTTTGTTGCAAATGATGCTGTATTATATTTTTTAATAAGTTCGATACAAATTGTAGTGCATGCGAATAAAAACATTTTTATTTTAAAGTGGCTCGTAATTTTTGTGGCACATATATATGGCCAATGAAAACACACTGGTAGCCATCTGATGAACACGAGTCAGTCGACCATCTCCACCGTCCACCGACTCTAGGCACTGTCGATTACAGTGTTCTCTTGTCTTTTCGTGGTTTTTAGAGTGCTGAATAACTGCTAACTTTGTTTCTAATGAAATTATCTTCCTTTTTGCTACTACTTTATCAGTCGGCACTTCTTTTGCACGTTTCATGTTCACAACAAATAAACGTCAACTATCAGTAATGCAGTAAAAGCTAACTATCACAGCAAACTATTAGAAAAGTAACTGCTCTCTTTACGCGAGATGTTCGCCCTGGCCAAATAACAAAACTATTATGTAAGCGTTTCATGTGCACTCATGCTCAGCGATTACTGTCTTCAATAAATGAGGACAGGAAGCCTGATACGCTGGCCTGTCTTGCAGTCGCCCAAGCGGCATTCATACGTGAGCGAGCGGCTGCAAGCCTTCAGCAACGGATTTATGCATCATTTTCCACTCGCGTTGTGTGAATTTGCAGTAAGTGAATTCATGCTATGCGAGTCCGAGGTGTATTTGCCTTTAAACTTACACTCGCTACGGTGATGGTTCTTTTTTTGTATCTTGATTTAATGTCTTTTTTTAAAGAATAAGAATTTTTGTGTAAGGATATTGGCTGCAGATTGTTTGTTACACACAAATGTGATGCACGCTTTCCTTCCTATATGTCTACGTCTCTTCTTCCTTCATAGCGTAGTCAGTTATGCACTGGTCTATCGTGCATAAGGTCCTGAGTTCGAATCCTGGCTGGGACATGGTTGTCACCCTCATAGGCTCTTAAGACCCCGTTGTTTAAGGCCACTAAACCTTCTCGCCTCATCTTCTGCTTTGTTTTTTGTCTGCAGTTAACTCCAGCAGGCACACTTGTCTATGTCTGCTATTGAAGCTTGGGTTTCGTTAGTGCACTTGTGGAATGATAATGTACGGCCAGTATTACACTGAACATGTAGAGTATGTAATTGTAATTTCAGCTTGAGATATTGCTCAGTTAGATTAGTGATCTGTTAATTGTGGTAGTCGATCAGTCACCTGCTGCAACACCACAGTGTTGTGATCACATTTGAAACTTTCCCTTCTTAAAGCACTTAATGATGGCTTACATCAACTGTATTTTATTTGACTGATGTGTATCTCATTGTCTGTCCTTTGGTTTTGTTTGTCGTCTCAATAATTTTCTTTTTATTTCAGCTATATGATGAAATTAACTCAATTTATTTATTTTATGTTTTGTAAATACTGAACTAATTTAATTTTCTTTTAGCTTCCTTGAGGAGGAGGGGGGAGCTTTTGGTGTTCTCACGTTATATTTTCTCTTCCTCTGAGTTGTATTTCGCTGCCACCAGACGTGGACGTGCAATGTTGCCAGGTTTGGCAGGAAAGCACCAACACTGTGTGGTTGGTGAGTGCGTGGCCAAAGTGTGCAGGTGAAGACTACCTGTTGTAAGTCGGTGGGCGCGCCAACATGCGCGGTCGACTGATGTGGACATGGCGCGCCAAGGTGCAGCAGGACTCGCCGCACTGCGGACGGAATACTTTATTTATATTGTTCGTGTGTGATGTGCCAGTTTGTACGCGAGGACTCTTATTATCGACTATTTGTGTCGTCGGCGTAGATATTTTATATTTGATTACTTGTGTCTGTGTTCTTTGTAGTACAAGCACAGTTGATGTTCAGAAAGATGTTTATAGTATATTTTATTTTTTAAACTGGTTTATGTAAAGTACTGTATGAACGCTGGTGGCCTTTCTACTCTTGACTTGAGTGTTGTGAGATTGTGGCAGAGTGTTTCACCTGGGACTGCAAACAGTGTGTCAGTACCATGTTGCGCTTCTTTGTGCAGGGTTATTATAATGTTATGTTATACTGTTGTTTTAGCAGCAAAGTTTTGCTTGATTATTACAATCTTACTTTAGTTCCCTATTAAAAAATTTTTACATCTGCAGTTTCAGCAAAGTATTTACTAATACTTATTCAGTTCAGTTTGTTTAAAGTTGGGGTCCAATTTGTTTTCCTTGTACAAGAAGAAATACTTTGTTTAGAAAAGTAGGTAGGTGGTTCAGATTGTTCTCTCTAGATGAATGACAGCACAACTTGGCTAAACCAGCGCTAGATGTCAGCGACGAGTGCGCATCTCATGGTCGGTCGTAACGGAGAGGGGCGAGGTGATAGAGGGCAGTCTCAGGTTCGAGTCCTGGGTGCATGTTATAGCCCTAGACTGGCATTTGCCACTTTGTTGCTACGAGGAGTTTATGAGCTAAGAGTGAAAGTCACCACCGTTCAGGTGTGGAAGTGTGCGTAAATGTAGCGTCCTTTGTGAACGCTTTTTATAACCTGTATAAACATAGAGATTTTTGTATTTATTTGTTGTATTATGATGTGTGTCAGGTCGTGTGGCTTGCTTGACCTCGGGAGGTGATGCAAGTCTGAAAGTTGACTATGGTTTGTGTGTGCAAGCATTTCAACACCACTGCTGTCAAGTTTTTTCTTATTAGCTCAGCTCTCTAAAGTTTCATTTATTTTGGAATTTGCTTATGAAGTTTCATTAAACTATTTCTTGCTTGCTTGTCAAAGAGTGCCCAATGTTAGTTCATAGCCAGGTCATTAATGTTGCATTGAATGTTGGTGTACGATCATTGCTTTGGTACTTTGAGATATTTTCTCGTTATTTAAACAAAGAGGAGGGGAAGGAGGCAGATATTTCATACATAGCAAGAGTTCAAAATTAAAGATTTGTTTAAAGTTTGCAGTCTAGCAAACTCCTAGTGGCATGTTTGGGTAAAGATACAATATTAAACACCAGTATTTATGGTTTTAACGTTGGTCACAATTTGTGAAGAACTTTTATATATATATATTTTACAGATACAGTAATGCAGAGTCAATCATCTTTATCCTTTCCTAGTACTATTGTTTTCATAACCTGAGTTTGCTGATGATGTAGGACATTTGTGCTAATTCGGTCTTATGTCTGTAGTTTGTGGCAATGGGGTTCATACTTCCCGTCTGCTTTTATTCTGTTTAATGACGGTTCATCAGGGCATGTGACGTTAATTATAGCCTAGTGTAAAGTTTTCTGTCGGAGACAGTTTAGCGTGTTCTGGTATGTGTTAGTGCAGTATTTTAATATTGTGGTTTTTTTCATTATGACATGTTATATCCGAATTTTATCCAGACAGAATTACAGTTTACAACATTGATTCAGCAGTGTAATGGACGTAACCTGACTAACTTACAGTGACATTTTGGTTGGGAAAAGAATTTTCCTTCTACTGAACGCTGTCAGTTGGTCAGCAGTTTGAATATATTTATGTACAGACATATTTCTATGTAAATTCTTTTAACTTTAGCTGGTGCTTATTGAACTTGAAATAAAGTTTGCATTTAGTTGTCGAGACAACATACAATGGGAGCAATTATTGAAATAGTAAGCTGAGTGAGGCTAACCACAGTTTGGTATCAGATTCAGTGTAACAGAACCTATGTCGGATGATACAAGATGGGCAATCTGTTGTGCGTGCAGTTTGTACGTTAAATAACTTTTGTTATGTAATTTGTAATGAATGTCAAGTGTATACGTGTTTCACAATTTTGTTGGTACGTGTGCAAAATAGTGGCAACATTGTGTCTGTACTAAGTTGAAGTATTAAAGCCCACCTTGAAGAAGGTTGTAATTTTTGTGAAGCCCTTTTACTTTATGAGTGTGTCACTATGTTTGCAATAGTCAATATTAGTTGGCGAATTGCATTGGTTTGTTTCTGTTGTGTTACATGCTGACATTTATTGAAACTCACATATTTTTGGCTTAACGTTAGTGTTTCATGGTCAGGTTCAGTTGTGACTGAGAAGTTGTGTTGACACACTGGTTGGTTGATGGCAGTGACTTGATGTCTACATGTGGGTTATCAATCAGTTTTCTGCTTTCATTAGAGTTAACTTTATTTTTGCAGACATAATGTGCTTACCATGGTAGCAAATACATGCAGTACTTGATGTACGAGATGTTTGTTTCTGACATTGTGACATTAAAGCTTCTGTTAAACAGTACCAGGTATAGCTCAGGTTTGTAATGACTATCTCTTCATAAGTATTGTAAGTGAAGCTATGTTGGAGTTCTTAAATGTGAGACATATTGTTACGCTACCAATATCGTACAGGTTTGGCTGTTTTATAAGAGAGTGGAAATTTTATAAAATTTGAAGGTGGAAAATATTGTTTTGAAAATTATATTTGTACGTATTCAGAAATGGAATGTAGAGTTCACAAAATACAAAAATGTGTGGTTAACAAATGCTTTTGCTGCTAACTTCATAATGACTTTAAAAAACTACATACGTATATCATTAAACACAATGCACCCTGTTTCATGACCTCATTTTTCATATTACTGTACCAATTATAGTACTGAATTTCATTGCACAACATTTGTTTTAGTTTTTAATTAAAAATTATCAAGTTTTCATTATCATAATATCTTAACAAAAATATGTGTATATGCGTCCATTCGTTATTCGAAACTATTTACATTCTATTTGAAAATGTTGTATTCTATAGGTGATTCGGAATAAAGTGAACACTCAAAAAAGCCCTGATTAATTTCTATTTCCTACCAGTTTATATCTTTCCGCCGATGTAAACACAAATAATGCCATGTGCTTTTATTTACATAGGGTCGTGCAATGTTTACAACTACATTAAACTGCTCCGATAAATTTTAGCTACAATATCTACTCATTAAATGCACGGG
>PNEQ01002381.1:8735-19700 GCA_003012365.1 Medauroidea extradentata
GAAAAGGTGAATTTAAATTAACATGTCCCCAATTACTAGGTTATTGAATTCTGTTGCATCACACCGGACACCTGACAAACTCGCCCTGAAAATGGCATATAGCCTGTTAAGAAAGATTTAAATATAAATTTAAATAAGAAAATAAAAACACTTTATAAATATTTAAACAGGATGGGGAAGTGGCTGAACACTTCACAATAGATTTAGGCCTTGTAAGAAGAGTCTGGGTAGTCCGGCTCAACCTAATTACTACAATCATTGCTGTTCAAAGTGACCAATTAAAAATTTCATAGTTTCATAATTATCATGAAAAGGACTCTGCTTCCTTTGCAAGTACCTAAAATATTGTGTGTTGACCTTTGTACTATAGAATGATAATTTAATGTGGTCCTTTTATGCATATTGCGCTTTGTAAAGTTTAAGATTCCCCTTAATATCTGGCAACTTACTAGGTTTTTAAAAACGTAATATGTGTTCATTGTTGGATATCATACTTTGTTTTTCTACGGTTTCCAACATATGGCTTGGTCTTTTCAGTAAATTACTTAACATATATTACTTTTGATGTATCTAACGAGGTGTATTGCTTTAAATAGGCCTTTTGCATTCATCATATGTATGTAGGGCCCGGCAACAGCCATTTTAACAAAAACCAAACCAAACAATGAACCTTTTCTGACTGCAAGAATAGTAGTTACAAGGTCTATATTTTCACATTGTGCTTTTAAAACTGAAATAATTCTAATAGCTCTAACAAAAAATGTAAAGCAACCTTAAAAAACTGATGGTTCTGATTTAAATAGCTCTTAAAAACAACTCAAAAATCAAATATAAACATTATTACCTTCGGAAATACCAACAAAATAAGTGCAACGTTGCAATGCCTTCTTCCTGTGATCCATGTCCGCTTTAGTTGACTTGTTAATGGGGGCAGGGAGATATTGACACATCTGTGTAGTGTTTTAGGCACATTTGTATGGTCAACGGCGTAGTCGCTAGAGAGCTTTTATTTGTCCTTAATACATCATCTATAAGGAAGAGTTTTTGTTCTTATCGCAACAATGTTTGTTTTAGACGACCATCCCATTTAATCTTCTGCCTACGATCAGGACTCCCTTATTCTGTAGTTTTTTTGGTTTGAGTTGTTTCATGCACCCATCAACTTGCATGGAATATATTTTTTAGTATGTCATTGTTGACTGAATAACATCTGAAACACAAACACAAACAAAAACACACTTTTAATATATTTTATGTACTGTAGAAGTAATGAGACATTGGCCATCCATTGCAGTGTACGTGGCTATGTATGTTTTGTGTTCAACGTACAGTATAATACTAATTGTCATACAAAGTTATTATTAATACAGAGTGGTTTACTGTGCTTTTCCCTTGGAAAGAGATGATAAATTTAATATTAACTTTAATGCTTAATATAAATTTCCTTTGTGCATTAAACAAATTAATATCAAGACCACTGATTAAGACATTGTAGTCGTAATATGAGAAACAGCCAGAAAAATGTACTGTATTTTCATTGTTATTATTTATTGTATTTCCATAAATTATTGTGCTCATGTTGAGCAACCAGTGCAAGTAAATGTGATATTTAGTTACAAATTGTAAGCAGGAATAGATATTTATGGATTATGGTTTTCTGTTCAATGGGCAGGAAAAATTTTATTCTTATCTATTTGTCTGCAATTAATTCCGCTTGCCAACTTAACTTCACAGTTTATATAATATTGTACAGTACATTATTTAAATCAATATTAGCAAAAAATTAATACTGCTGCAATACAAATGTTTATTTTCAATTGAGACATACAGTCAATACTGTTTAATAATCCCACTTTTTGACAGATCATAAGACAGTAGAACTATGTAAATAAACACATTGTGTATCCTTTTGCCACCAATGTGCTTTCCAGCTGACAGTGAAAACATTTTAACAGTTAGATATATGATGACAATAAAGTCCAAAATGTGTTTGATTTTCTTTTGGTTATTTTTAGATCTCAGATAAATACATAATTTGTTTTCAATACTGACTGCACATTAATCTTACTAGGGTTAGGTGTTTCTGTCAGTGGAAAATTATTTCATATTACAGTAATGAAATAGCCTACTACATATATGTTAAGGTAATATAATCATAAGATTTAAGATTATTTATCAGATATTTTCCTAGGTACACTTTAAATTGTTGTAACATTTAAGGCCTTGTTACCGAGTTTTGCAGTGATTTCGAAAATATTTTTTTATTGCTACCCAATACTCATATCAAAATTTCGCTCCAAAGTTTTGACACATTGTATATGTTATAATTTGCAGATGAATTTTTTTGTAGAAATGTACTGAACGTTTTTTTTAGATTTCATCACCCAAAGTGCTTACCACGTTTTTTGTTTTGGAAATGGGCAAAAATGAAACAATATATTTTTTTGCTGACGAATGATACATTATTTCTAAAACGCATCCACGGTATTTTGCATCGTGTGACTGCACAATGACTCAAATTTTTTCAAAGCTTTTGGTTAAAAAATATTTGAGTTATTGTCACCAGTCTGAAAAAAAAACTCAGGAACAAGCCCTTAAGGGCAATACCAAAATAATAAATGTGTATGTGTAACGTATACAGTAATTGTTACTTCTGACTATTTTTATTTCTACTTGACACCTAAAAAGTTTAAATAATAGTAGTGTATTTAGTTACAACAAATTGAGTGTTATGACAGTGCAAGCAAACATCTTTAAACTAAGATAAAATAATACATAAGCATTACTACAATTACTTTTCTTGTTGCCTTCAATTTGGTTCTGCACTATCAGATCATAAAACAGTACATTTTAAGTTTCAAGTAGTGGAATAACCAAAAAACTTATCTTTTGTGGTAAGGCGTATCTTCAAAATCAAAATTAATTTTATGTCAGTGTTACTATTATAGTCATACCACTCACAATACTTTTAAAAACTTGTAAACCTATTTCTTGTACACTACATAGCAAAAATTTGCACTCTCACAACCTAAATGGAAATAATATATCAACATACGGTAAAGTACATGGGTAGGCCTAATGGCCCAGATCAGTGTTAAATCATGATGAAAATCAATTAAATGCCTGGGAAATACACAGTCCTAATTCTTCTGTCCTGTTATTTTGGTAGTATGTAGGCCTACATTTTTTCAGTTGACAGGTACAAAATCTCACATGGACTTGATATTAAATGGTACAACTTATTTGCTAAAAAGACATTAAACATGGACTTTTTCATACAAAAAAAATTTGAGTTGGTGCTTGAAAAAAGCACACACACACACACGCCACACACACATGCACACACACACAGATATATGCGTATAAGAACCACGTTTACCTACAAATCCTGTTAAAATAAATGACATAGTTTGTTTCGTGTAACTTTCCCATATATTCTCATTTCTGTTCTGAGAAATGTGTCTGGCAGGTCCAGTGTTTAAAGCTCTAAACCTACCTGGCTTCCTGAGAAAGCACTGTCTACACAATCCTGTTTACAGTCACACTTCTCTGAAGTGAACTGTCAAAACATAGAATACTTACATGTGACAGACTATAGGTAGTGTTTTTTTTTCTGTAGTACTTTTCTCTGGGCAGATTACCTGCTTTTTACTTAGCAACTTTTTTTGTTGACATGTCAAGCTACCAGGTGATCTTTATCAAGGCTGCACTTTTTTCCAGTTCATGCCTTCCGAAACACTTCTTAGTATTTTGTTGTCATTGGTGATTACAGGCCGGGTTTTTTAAGTCCGAGTGTTGCAATGTATTGAATATACACACAGAATATTAAATAACACACGAGAATGACAAACACTAACAAAAATATGTTAAGCGTCAATTCACGCTCGCAACATGGCCATCCTTTGGTTTGGTTACCAGTACAAGTCAAATGATAATGGTGCGATTGTTTTGTAAAATAGTTATAGAAATGACACTACGGATTTGAATAGTAGAATAAAATGTTAACTGACTAATGCTGGACACGGAGCCATGTTATTATATCACGGTTCCTCCAAAATGCTTACTTATTTTTCATGTGTAACGCACACTATTTTCAACGTCTGCGATGGAAGTTAACCGATCACGTCCGGTTGTTTTAAATGGTATGTTATTCTGGCACGTGTTACAAATATTGGTAGCATCAGCAGTCAAAATATGGAATTCTTATATGGGATGGACTGTATATTTTTTATTGTTCACGGTTAGCTAATTGTTTTGAGTATTAACTGATTCAATTGCAGTCAAAGGATTTCTGGTATTGAGCATGAATAATAGCAAAATTATGTAAAAATATAGCACTGCTTAGGTTTACTGGGGTAAAAAACTAATTGTCTTAAAATATCAGTAGGAAATTATCAGCTTTGGCAAGGTCTGCAAAATGGATGATCAGCTTAGCTCTGTTAATTTTTGTACTTGTAAACTAAAGAACAAACTTTGACATCAGAGTAGTGCTTTGTTTCCGCATGGCTTACCAAAAAAAATCATATTTTCTGTTTGTATTAATAAAGAAATTGTGGCATGTCTGAAGATAATCACTGTCTGTGATGAAAACTGTTTCTTAGCCAGAATTTGCCCTGTGTGGTTCTGGTAACCAAAGTAAGTGGAATTTATATTACGATGTTCGTTTTGTGTTATTTAATTTCTTATTTGTTTACTCTTCTGTGGATGTTTGGTTGGCTATTGTTTGCTGGGTGCAGTTCTGGATGTTATGATACTAGATAGTGAAATGTAAAAGTTGCAAGTCTTTTTCCTGGGTAGCACGTCGTTGCTGTCCTCACGGGGCAGACCGATACTGACACAGAATTGTCGGTATGGCTCTTAAGGATCACAGTTGCACGCACTGTGACCCCGACAACTAATTAGAATATAAACTGCCTTGCAATCACTGTCTCTCTACAATTACTAGTCAGAGGTGTCTCGCCCCGCGTACTATGTGACTTGGCGAAATCTTAATGGCATCCCGACGCTCAAAACGACGACGATGATGGCGCCTCGGCCCACAATACTCCGCATCTCGACGCCTAGCTTCGACGCCTGGCGGTGGCACACTGCCCTACCGTCGCCGTGACTCGTCAATGACCTTCCCGGCTTGACGTCTGTCCCGGACCGACGCCGGCTCGCTTCTCTCCTCTGATTTGCGCCAAAACCCCCCGTCACTTGGCCTGCAAGCTATGGTTCGTTTTGGGCCAATCAGGAGTCAGCTTACAACTGATGGCCCTGCCTCTCGAGGACAACAATTCTGGCCAGAACCGTATTTATTAAATAATTTCTTAATTTCTCGTCGCTATTTATGTTCTCTTACATCAAATGGTTCATTTACTTCCTAACATTTATGATTTCTTATTTACTAAATATCTACAACACAGTAACCACTAGCAAAACTATTGCCTGGACCCCTCCCCTCATGTCCAGCTAGGGAGGTAGTTCGAGCGAGGGTGGGGTGAGGCCCCTAGACACACTTGCACCTGCTTCTCCGCTCCCTCGTCTTCACAAAACAGAATATATACAATTCCTTATTTTTAACATACAACTTGGTGCAGTAATGGTATTTTAATGAGAACTTTTGCAATGTGATCCTGATACAATGACGAGGAGAATGAATGGTTGCAAGGCATAGTTATTATTGCACATTGATTTATGAATGTTGACACTGACAACTATTAAATAGAATAAATTGGGGTGGCGACCATATGGGCTTTTCACAATATTTTTAATAGCTGCTTTCATGGAAACAGCAGCATTTTCCTGTGCCACAGGTGATTCATGCGCTAAAATGCTCTGCTGACAGTCAAAACTGCCCGCTATATTAATGTTGAATAAAATATTTTCCAAAATGAATTATATGTTTGCATTAGAGCCTACGGTTCTGTCATTAACTACAATTCTTACGTGAGACAGACTATAGTAACTTGTGATTTCAGATTGGAATTAGTAAAAGAAATAATCATTATTGTTTTTTTCTCTTTGTATGTTAGTGTGTTATCTATTTCAACAGGTCCGTAATTAGTAAATTTAATTTTTGAATTACTGTAGTTACAAAAGTAAACTTTCATGCTATCTTTGTAATGAGTATTAATACAATACCAGGTAATAAACAGTGCTGACTATACATACTTTAGATATTTGTAATGTGTTTTCTGACTGCAATAATTTCAGACTTTAAATCACACTGTAAATTTGAAATCCTTTGTTTGCAGAGAATCGGACGGTTCGACCAACATTCAGGTGAGCACCTGACTGCCGAAGAAACACCATCCGAGTACCTGATGCGTCTGTTTGACCTGCCTTATGAGAAAGCACGCAAGCAGCTAGGAACATTTGGGTTGTCGAGCCATGCCCACACCATCAAGATGAAGGACTTGTCTGGTGGACAGAAGGCGAGAGTTGCGCTGGCCGAGCTCTGCCTTAATGCACCAGATGTCGTGATTTTGGTAAGTGATGGTTGTTGCAGTGTTTGGAAACTTCTTATAACATGAAAAAGTTGTTACTTAAAGATAAAATTAAATAAGGGGTTAAATGATTACTCATATAGCGTATCAAGTTTTTTGCATGGATTGGGGGGGGGGGGGGGGGGGGGGGGGCGTAGAGAAGTACAGTACTAACATAGTGTTTACGTTTATTAAAAATTAACTGTAATTGAAGTTAATTTTTTAAAAATTGGTTATATGTACAATGTTATACTTATTAAAAATACATGTAACATTTGATAGAATAATTACGTAGTTAAAATATATTTATGTCAAAAACTATTTATATTAACATTACTGTAGTAGTGTGCAAAATACTGTGTTTGAAAATAATTGATGGTTTATCAGAAAACAGTAACATATATTATCATCAGAACTGTGGTTGTTACACAGTTATTTTCCAAATTGTGCATTCTAACAATGGTACACATTGTAATTTAAACATTTTGCAGATGGATAGCATCACATGGTCGTCAGTTTCGTTTTGTGTTCTTCAAATCATAAATAATGTAACAAAAAAGTGTAAAAACATTTCAAGTCTAAAGTAATTTTTTATACAATTAATTTCTTGTGGTAAAGTTTTTCCGAGCCACAACTCCTGTTATAGTGTGACCAGAAACCTTGACGTGGATAGAAAGACATGATGGCAAAAAAAAGGGACAATGTGTAAGAAAAGAGGACAGTACGCTTCAGCAACTGAAAATAATTCTATAGCAGTCTGTATCGTCTAACTGGTGTTAACAAAAACAAGTTTGTACAGCGTGGACCAGACATACGGGAAAATTTTTAATGTGTGACAGCTGCCATGTACAGTTGGCAGCAGTGGCCACAGTCGGCGCAGCGGAGTCGGTCTCCGAATTTTTGCATTTGGGAATCATTCCGGATAATGACTACTGGTCAGCTGGTTTTCGCAATTATCTCCCTTTTCAGCCGCCCGTTTATTCATGCACTGCTCTGTACCCACATCAGGTCACCTCTCACCAGCTCTAAAACCTAGATTTAATGTGCTGACCGAAATTTCTTCACATCACGGTTTGCAGCGCCACAAGACTGTGGATATTTTGCCATTTAGTATCAATGAAACAGTAAAGTGATTCACAGTGTGTATTTGCAGTGAAGGCATTTTACAAAAAAAAAATGGGAACGGTTTGACTGCTGCGCGCAGGGAATTTTGGCGATACAGTACTTTAATTTTGGATGCCAGGTTAGTGTTCCACACTATCAGAACATGGGTTACCAGTTTCGAAGAGATTGGTTCATTATTCAGAAGAAAAAGCACAAGAGCTCCACGCACTTAACAAACACCAGAGAATATTAAAGCTGTTCAGGCTTAGTTACACACCGTTCTTGGCGTTCAGCTCGGAAAATCACATCAGCATTGCAACTCAAACAACCGTGCACCGTATACTCCACCAGGATTTAAATTGGCACCCACACAAAAACCAATTTTTGCAGGACCATCGTGTGCGAAAACAGTTGTCAAGAAATAATGAGAAAGATCAATGACAACCCGGTTTTCTTGACAATGTGTGGATGTCCGACGAAGCTCTTTTCCATGTCACTGGCTACATCAACAAGCAAAATTGCCGGTGTTGGGCACCTCGGAATTCTTATTAACTACTAGTCACCTTGAAACTGGTACGGTAACTTTTTGATAGCGTGGAATGATGGAACGCAATCCTTGTATGAAGCAATCGGAGGCTGTCCCTCCTTTTTCTTCAAAAAGGCTTCATGGCAACATGTTCTCTGCCTCATTCGTACTGTCTTGCGGTGCTGCCAATTAACTATACATGGCTGCCATAATGAATTTCAAATTTCACAATTTTTCTGTCCATTCTGTATAACATACATAAAAATCAACTCGTGACAATTATGGAAAAGGTGACAATTATGCTTTAATTCAAATCAGTTAACAATAGGTCTCAGCTTTAATTGACGCAGATACAATAATTTTATGCTGGCAAACTAAAAATTTGATTTCGAGATTATTTCTTCAGTGTTTAAAGAGTATATTTTGTGAGTGGTTTGTTAAATTTGCATATCCTTTTAAGCATTTTTTTTTCTAATTAATAAAGGACTTTATAAACCTAAAACATTAAATGCCTTCAGGAATGTATTGCACCACAGATCACTGTATTAAACATGGTCTTTGTGTATAAACCATTCATCAAGAAAAGCGTTGATACAGTGTTCTGTAATTTCTCCGTAAGTGCATACATGGTAGGACAAAACAGGACATACTGTAGAGCAATGGTTAAACTCTGTGCCCTCTACCGTTACAAGCTGCAACAACTCGATTTACGAAATTGCCAAAAAAAAAAGTAGCATTTTTATGAAAACTACCCCTGGAATCTGAGCATTATAGTAAAACAAGAGGATATTTCCTGCAGAAAAGAGGGTGTCTGGACAGCCTATATTCTCAACAGTAACACTAAAGTTTTACTCAGAAAACTGAGAGAGGAATTTATTCAATTACTGGGAATACGGATATTAGCTATCTCCCTGTACAGGAAGTAGGCATGTGGGAATTTTAAAGACTTAATTACCACTTAACTTAGAACACCAGCATTTCCGCATGACGCTTTCCTTATAACCAATTAACGTATGGGGGACAATCTACTAAATAAAAGAATTAGATATAAAATAGAAACATGTATCTGTACTAATACCACTTCTGAACAATTTTCATGACAAATTTACACACTGTGATGATAAAATACATTCTGATTTTAATTCAGTAAGTTCTGTCTCAAAAATTTAATTTTTTGTGTAATTCACACTTTGCGACTGCAAGTCAGCCACCAATTTATTTATTTGTTTTGTCGCCATTGTCTTAACAAGAGCAGTTTTTCTTCCACATTTTATGAAGGAGAATGCCCATGTAACACAAAACAATATAGGTTTTTTTTATTCCAGGATGAACCTACCAATAATTTGGATATTGAATCTATTGATGCTCTAGCAGATGCAATCAATGGCTACAAAGGAGGTGAGTAATGGATAATTGAAAATATATTAGTCTGGCTAGTTCCACCATGCATCTGGTCTATCCGCCATAGAACATAATCTTAACCAAAGACCTTTGAACAACAAACCATCTACTGCTTTTGTGGTGCTATGAACTAGTTCAGATCACAGTCTCTTCTCATTCAAAGTAAACTGATTTCATATGTATTTTTGATTGACATATCTTCTATGCTTATCTTCTATTGACTGCTGGGAGTAACGATCTGTGTAACAAATATGACTGGTTTTTGTTCCGACATTTTGCACTCGTTAAATTAACTTGTAGGTGTAAAATAATTATATCCACTTTACACACAGCAGCAGCATTTTAAGTTAGATGCAATATGATAATTATAAAGTCATGAATGTTGAATGTAGATGTGATAATTATTTAATTATGATACATTTTAGTTCCAAGTTTGTTGAGGTTAGAAAATTCATTGAGTTTATTCAGTCGTGTTACCTCGCAAACATGTTTAAGCTTTTAAACACAATCAAGCATGGCTGCCGAATGTATTTAACTGAACAGGTTTGTCCTCTAGTGTGACCGTGGCGTAAGACAGAAACAAGGTATTGATATTATGTTATATTTTGTTATATAACTACAATGTTTTTACATTTGAGGTAATACATAGCCTAGTGAATGTTACAGTGTTTTATACACTTTGGTTTTGTAGGTGTGATCATAGTCTCCCACGATGAAAGACTCATCAGAGAAACAGAGTGTACATTGTGGGTGATCGAAGATCAGACCATCAACGAAGTGGATGGTAACTTCGATGACTATAGGAAGGAGCTGCTGGACAGTTTAGGGGAAGTGATCAACAGCCCCAGCATCATAGCAAATGCTGCTGTCAGTCAGTAGTGTAGCTGTTCAAAATATTTTCAGAGTCTTCCTATGGAAGGATATTATTAAAGTGAGCTGTGTGTATATATCTGTACTGAGATATTGTATTATAATTTAATTTTAGCTAACATGTTTGTAAGTGAAAGTGACTGAATATGGATGTGATTGATGATTTTTTTAAAACTAAAACTGTCCTGTAATTTTTATAATGTGTATAATAATATAATTGCAGTTTGTTGTATTGTGTTTCAATTAATTTTTTTGTTTATTGTTGTTTGCCTTGTTGTAAATCAAAAATTAAGAGAAGCCCTTATCCATTTTTTCTCAGGAGACTGACAAAAATATCAGTACACCTACTTGCAGACATACAATGCAGGTGCAGTAATATGGTTACAGTATGTAAAAGATTTTAATTACAAATAAAACAGAAAGAGTTGTGCACAAGTACTCACAGGATGGTACTTGCAGATAGAAACACACACACATAGGACGAACACATTTCTCCGCGGACGCGCGGTCACAACGTTTCGCAGACTACATCTGCTTCATCAGGTGAGTGGAGGCACACTGAAGTCTATTGTCCAGCGGTGGTTGGTAATCAGTACA
>PNEQ01002382.1:0-11135 GCA_003012365.1 Medauroidea extradentata
TTCGGAAACACATTTCACCCCTTTTCACCCCCTTAGAGGTCGAATTTCGAAAAATCCCTTCTTAGTGCTCGCCTACGACCTGAAGGGAACCCCCACAAAAAATTTCACGATTCTAGGTCCAGTGGTTTGGGCTGCAGTTTGATATGTCAGTCAGTCAGTCAGTCAATCAGTCAGCTTTCATTTTTATATATAGAGATGATAAATACAGAACAGATTTTAAAAAATTGTTAATGTATGTTGGTGGTTACCGAATACAAAGCATTAATAAATATACCCTCTTATTCAAATACAACTGTACGTAATGCTAATCTAATTTATTGCCTCGGCATTACGGTTAAGGGAAGGGAGGCTACCTAAAAATTGTAGTTGTTCTTGGGAATAATAAAATGAGAAATCTACTTCTAATATATTTCAGGTACCTATATTTATAATAAATATGTTAACATTTGTTATATTTACGCACAATATTTAAAGTGAATATAGAAATGAAATGATGTAAGTTTTGTCAATTACATTTGTGTGTCTGTTCTTACAATTAGTGAATCAACGCCTCTCGTAACAAACACATGCCATAGTGACCAGTTGTGAAGAATGAACCACGTGGGCAGAACTAGTTTTGTAAAGCAACACAGGAGTCTGTGAGAAAAGAAAGGTTTGAAGGCTCATCTTTGACAAGGGGTGGGGGAACAGAAGGTAATCCCTAACGCGGTGGATAATAAAAATGACCTGCTGCTGCAGCCGAGCGGCAACTGCAAAATAAAATTTAAAACTTGTTCAATTGTGGCATGCCAAAACATTTGCTCATAGTAGTTATTTTGGTGCAAATAAAATAATATTTTAGGAATAACAAACAATACATTATATTGTTTGTTATTCCTAACATATCTGCAAAACTTTTTAATAAAAACCATTTCCACAGAGGCGTTGAAAACTTCACAAATTTTCCATGTCACTGCAATATTTTACTATTCTGAACACGGCACACATTCACCAAGTAATAAACCAATATGGACTCCCCCTTAATCACGAATATAAAATGCCATACATCAATAAAATCACAGCATTTTAAAATTATAGTTCTTCTCTCTAAAAAAAATTGTGCTGAAAAAATTAAAAGATAAAAACACACGTACAATGAACATAGTTACATACATTCGTAAACATAGATGGAATGTAAAGAAAATTATTAAAATTATTAGAACGGCCATAGCATTAATTTTACAAAATTATACACACGTAGTTTATGAAGTTCTGTTAGGTACGTTATGTCTACGAATGTTGCGACCACGCTGCTAGGGGAGGGGATGCGGGGTGGATGACTGTGACGTCAGCGGCCTGCCAGATTCTGCTGGATGACACTAGCACTTCTGTTGACGAACCTGTGAACTACCAATGGGAAGAATCTTAACCGTGTTACGTGGCGGGAAATATGGGGATTTTGCCATAAATGCATGAAGTCATGGCATAGCATTGATAAAATCTCGGGCAACGAACTAGTGTTTCATAATTTTTTTTGTTTAACTCAAAGTCAGACATGGTAATGGAAGTTATAAATAATACTATACATGTATTAAAACTACCTAAAAATAGTACTAAAAAACAACTCGAAATACCGGCCTAAATTTCATAATAGGTTTGTTGTTGAGAGACTGGTTTATGCCATATTAGTATAAATACAAAGCAAATTATTAACAAATTAAGATTACACTATGGGCATTAACATATAATAAAAATAAAAAAAACCAACTATTTCAGTCTGCAACTGCAAATAAAAAAAAAAACCAGCAAAACTATATTATAAATCAAATCCAGGCAGTAACTGAGTTAAAACTATTTCAGTTTAATGGAAGTAACACCGGACAGCTGACGGATTTATTTGTGATTGGTGAAGAACCGCCTTTTTGTAAGAAACTTACAGAATCCAAACGTCTGTCAAAGTTATAGTAAAAATAAATCAACAGTTGTCTGAGTGAAATCACGATGGTTGTTTAACCCTGAAAATAACTTAAACTGAGCTATCCGGAGCACCCCAGGCTACATAACCTCAACTGATGTGTGGATAACCAAACGAACAACTCACGCTAACTAGTGCGAACGTCGCACTCGTCACGTCTCCTGGACTGACGTACTACAGAAGCAGCCGCATCACATCTTTAGCGCCAACGAACAGGGACTTAACATCACTATCACCACCACACTGACGCAGGACGTGTCACAATATACGTATGCAGTGAAAATGTTCTCTTCTGGAATTTCATGTGAATACTGCATGCATAAGGTACATAGACAAAAATTAAAATTGTTTGTAATGGTAAAGGTATATATAACCTGTTTGGAAACTCATTTGATATATTTTGAGAAAATGTGGAAAATGGTGGCTAGTACTGCACTTTATAGTCCACGCAAACTCTTAAGGAAGGTAATAGTCAATGAAATTGGTATTTTTGCAAGATGTTGAAAGTAGTGTTCAAAGAAACCACGATGTTGTGAACACAGTTAGTGTTAGAGAGATGTGAAACCTAAGGAAATACTTGTTTTAAAACCGTCTGTAATGGACAACAAATTGGAGTGATCACTCTTTAACCTATTCTGTCCTGTGATATGGCCATTTGATACGGTCCTCGTATCTAATATGTCCTATTAGCCAAAAAATAAAGTTGCCAGTACCTACTTTTTTTAATGCACACAAATATTTTAGCAGTGATCTGAAAATGCCTGGTAGTATGCGATACTTCATACATGAAATGGTAAACATATACTAAAATGAGAAATGTGATGGAGACAGTGTATGTGTGGTATACATAGGATTTTTAATGCTACCGCTGACATTTTGTGTAAGTTTTTAAAGGAAACTGTAGGTACTGGTAACTTGCAACAAGAGCACGTTTTGTTTTTCTGTATTGTGTACTTGGGTATGATGATCATATCAAATGTCTGTATCACATAATGTTAAAATGGTTGAGTGCAATTAGATTAGTCACCTGTATTTTTTTATAAAAGGTTTTTTTTTCCATCCTCCGATCGGCTGTAATAAAAAATCCGGGCTGTAAGGAGGGTATCAGCAAGCTGGTGCATCAGTATGACAAATGCCTCAATCTGCACGGTGATTATGTGGAAAAATAGTGTAAAGATGTACGTTTCTTTTGACATTAAAATAATTTCCTAATTCATTCCAGTTTTATTATTACAGCCTATCAGAGGTTGAAAAAAAAATTTTTATGTTTTTAATATGGTTTAGATCTCCACACTCAACATAGTTCAAAATGTAGCAGTATCATTTTACACCATTTTCAATGTATTGCATCAAAACTAATTTAAAACTCTCCCTTACAAGTTGAGCTGGCCTGTAAATGCAATACAAAATATTACCATTTTCCCCCAAAGATCCATCTCCTGAAATATTTCAGGTGGGTTTCCGAACAGTTTGTGTATAATCATTCTTGAGAGATTCACTATCTATAGCTGTTTTGCGCAATCTGGACCTGGAAACACACGGGCTGTACAGCACATTGTATTGTTCAGTCTACTGTTAACAATTTGCCTGAACACGCTTTTTACAGTGTTCCTACATTTTTACGTTCAGATAATAAGTATGGAGGTGTACGTGTTCATTTTAGGTACAGTATTTTCTTTCTTGCAGGATAACAAATTAAATTGAAAAGGAAAATAGAAACTTGTTATCTGGCACGTACCAATTCTTAAAAAAAAATGCCATCTAAGCATGTGTAGTTTTTGAATAAACCAATTTTTATCATCCTGTTTTGCACACAACACAACATTCTTAAAGCCTTCAACTACTGCATTTCAACATCCAATTTAGTTTTACAGCCAATACAATTCTTATAGTTTTCATAATTCAGCAGTTTACAATTTTGCACACCCACACTTCAACTTAACGCATAAATAGTTTTGAGTTTGGGTTCATGATGGCACGAAAGTTAGAATTCAGTACGGTGATGACGTCAAGGCACACTGTCAAACAACGTCAATTTTTAAGTTGCGAAAACTAGTAGTATTCTAGAGTATATAGGCAGCACAATAAATTTTACAGGCAAAACTGGAAAAATAAAAATCTTGTGTACAGGTCTCACAAGCTTCTTTATGTGTGACTGAGACAGAGCTTTGTTCATGTAATGTAATAGTTGACATGCTGCAACTTACACGTAAGGTAAAAGCAAATGTGCTTCAATTCTGTTATCCTGTGAAGCTTGGCAACACTGCAGTTGTGGAAATGCACGCACATGTAACTAACATGACCTTGCCAGGTGTCTGTGCCGGCATCCATAGATGCTCAGCACTCTAGCTGCCAGCTGAGCTCTACTAGTTTCAGTTTCTCCAATGTATGCTAGCCGATGTAAGTGCATGCAAATTACACAAATTATTTTATGTATACTAATGAAAGTTTGATCATAACTAAGTTTACCGAAAAACATGATTTACATGAGCTAAACCGACAATATTCAATCGTCCAAGTTGTGTTTGTAAATGCTTCCTATGTTTGTTTAAATTGTGAGTTATGTTGTAACTGTACGTTCACACAACACTTTGTATAAAAGTAGGCATTACCTAATTATGAAAATGTTATTGCTATATTAACAGAACTTTTATAAAAATATGTTTGCGAATAAAACCTCAGTGTTTAATTAGGAGCTCTATTCATACCATATTTGAATAAACGTCTATTCTTTGTTTCTGCGTCTTATTCAATTTAAGCAAGATCGTACATTTAAGTACATTCTGTAAGTAGTTTTTTATTGCGAGAACCTACATGCAGCAATATAAAATTTTTAAGTTCGAGTTAGTGTTCCAGTTTGGCAAACTTAATGACAAATAGTCCGAGTTTGCTTTTAAAAAAACCTGTTTCAGACAGCCCAAATTTTATGGTGTGCTCGCAACAAATTTAATGCCAACTTAAAAATTGTATTAAACTAAGTAAAACACTTGTTGCAAAACTCAAAACAAAAATTTAATTATATTTTTAAGTTTTTTACAATTTTGTAGATTTTTCCTTATCTTCATTACTAGCATACCATCATTTTTACTACAATTTACATTGCTTTTGTGCTTTTGAATGTCTAATTAGCGGGATGTGAGATCGCAACTAAATTTAGGCTGGAATGCTAATTACATACAGTGAAATCCCCGTTTTACACTTCAAGAAACCTGCTAAAATAGTGTTTAAAAAAAAAAGTTATACTACAAGAAGTAGTATTCACTGGACCAGAGGAAAAAAGGTATAAAAAAGGATAGCAGAAATCTGGAAATGTGACAAACAAAAAAACTCTACTGTACTTATGGCATAACCACAACAGTATGTTTAATTTAATGCAATAAATGTTATTGTAAAGAAACCTACAGTCACTAGATATAAGCATTGCTCGCACACTAGCACATGAATACCTAATTAAATAAACTCTTACGAATAACCATTTTACTTTGTTCCTTTCACAATTTAAAATTAACTACTGCCTTAATCCATGTGAACTAAAACAGTACAATTTTTATAATTTGGAAATTTTTGGCCCAATAGTGCAAAACCTTTTATCCGAAGTTCTAGGCTTAATCACTACACAAATCCATTTACCTGCAGTAGTTTTCCCATACAGCATTACATACAGGCTGATTATAGTTCTATGAAATCACTATGTACATTAAAAAACTCTGTAATGGCTAATGTGGTTATTTTAAAATTACAACAGTCTGCAAAAAATTGATACTTTAGTCTTTAACTAGAAATTCAAAATCTAGTATCCCTACTGTTTAATATTAGTTGATTCACAGTATCATAAAAGGGTGCAGCTAGGGAAAGATGACAGAAGAAGCAAGAGGAGGAAAAAAATTCATCCCCTTCCAAAATTCTGAGGAATCCAAGTGCATTGCAGTTGTATTTAATGTACTGTGCACGTAAAAATCACCTGATAACAAGTTGTTTGCAGAAGTAAGCTTTTTTGAAGACTTTTACAATAATAATAATAATAATAATAAAAACAATGCATTGTGGCCTTTGACATTGTAACGGTTAAAATTGTGTACAGCATGTGCCGTCGTTCCTCGTTTACTAGATACCTTTGTCCTAACCGTTAAAAACTACCTCGTGTTGCTCCTGTTTGACGCCAAAATCCACACCGCTTGCCCCATAGGTTTTGGTTCATTTGGGCCAATCAGACGACAGCTTCTAAAAGTTGGTGTCGCTCCTCGAAGACAGTAATTTCCTGCCATTGCCACATTTATTACATGTTAATTCCAATCAGGTACTTTCTGTTACACTAGTATGATTGAAAAGTAGCAAAAAGTTCTTGGTAAAAAAAATAAATTAAGTAGGGCTTCAAAGATGCTCACTTGAACCTATAGTATACTACAGTACAAAACAAGTCATAGCCTGTAAATCTGACTTCCTGGAGAAACCAGTTGCAGCACATGCTACATCACACAAACAAAACTTTGACTCTTGCTACAGCACCAAAGTGGTGAGAGCCCTTCCACCCTCAAACTACAGCTCAGAACTCAGGCGCTGGGAACTAGCTCATCAGTACATAACGAAATTGTGGCAACCCCCAAGTCATAACATCAGTTAATTTTAAACATACTACCAGTCTCATTTCGCGTCTTCTCTGTACACCCTACTAGTTCATTTCCTGGACGCTAGGGTAACCAACCACGCTTCCACTGCCACCATTACTCAGTGTGCCTCAAATTGCCGCCAGATAAAGCTGGCCTAAGCCAGCAAACGTCGTGCAACCATACAATTGCAAAACAAAATGTGTTCACCCTTTGTATGTGTGTTCCTGTCAAGAAGTACCACCTGTGAGTACCTCAGCCCTCTTTCTACATATTTAATTGGTTGACCTAGCGGCCTAGGCCTTCTTCATACACATTAAAAATACATACCAAGGTTACCACCACTAATTTTTGCAATCCCTTCCTCTGGTTGCACATCTTGCAAATCAAAGAAAGTAACACTGTAAACATGTAACGAGTCATCCTGCTTTATCATTTTAAAACCTCAGTCTCTCCAATGAAACAAATAAAATTTTACTATAAGATGCCACAAAAGAGACGGATATGTACCTGCAGCACAAAAACACGCAAACATAGACACAATAATTCTCATACATTCTTTCATACATAATTTAAAATCACATGACTCACTCTGAAAATAAAAAATAGAAACATTTATCACTGTTCTTTTTCTATTGCATGTGGTATCTGTGAGCATCACAACATTTATTTAACAGCAATGTCACACCAGTTCCCTACAGGCAGTCCTGATGCCTTTTTTTTATAACTGAACACTGTGGACGTGTGATGTGGCTGTGGAATGGGACATGTTCCAATTGCTTTCACAGTTGTTTACTCCAGCACCAGCTTTGCTGGCTTGCCATTAAGTTCTCTCTTCAATCCATTGTATAGAGAGAACTCTCGCTTGATGAAGGCAAACAAAATATCTGTGATTAGGAAGATCTGAAACATTAACCCATATGTAATTAATTTTTAAAAATAGAATGCCTACGAAAAAACTTCAAAATTACTGTACTTCTTTTAGAGAAAATTTATACTGTAGGTACATTGTGTATGTATGTTACCACAGATTATAAGTCAAGGCTATATCTTCCAGTATTTGCATTACAAATGGGCCAGTTTATGTTATAGTGTATAGCATATGTTTCTTAGGATGTCATTACCACAACACACTGCAATAATTTGTCATCTAAGTGCGTAAATTGTGGATTGTAACTTTTTTCTTCCTGTTTCCTCAGGGCATGATATCTAGTTGCAAATAATGGTGAATGAGTGAATGAGAGATTTTGGTCAGCACTGAACATTAAGGTCTTGAGCGTTGGAGAGGGATGACATGAGGTGAATATAGAGCAACGCCGGTATGCTGGAGATCCCAGAGAAAACCCGCTGACCAGCAGCATCGTCTGGCACAATTCCCACGAGTGAAAATTCGGGGACCAACCCCACCGGTAATTGAACACGGGTTGCCTTGGTGGGAGGCGAATGGTCTGACTATTTGGCCACCACAGCCCCAAAAATAATGGTAGTATTTTATATATGTATACAAGAAAAAGAAAAATACTGACTTGTGAAATTTACTGGGAACATTTATCGAAATTAATAGGATGTACGAGGATAGTGAAGCATATCCCAGAATTGGTAGTTTTGAGCATGGCTAATAAAGATATTAATATGCATGTAATAAAATTAATGTTGTGGACACTGTAAGACATGCAAGACAAAACAAAGACTCAAAAATATTTAATGAATTTAATAAATATTTATTGTTTATGTCATTCAAATAATAAATGGGAACAAGGTATCATGCAGCTTGGAATGCACGAAGAATTGGGTTAAGTACAGTAGCTGATCTACCATGTGGGAACAATGTATCACGCTGTATGGAATGCATGATGAGTTTGGTTAAGTACAGTAGCTGCTCTACCACGTGGGAACAATGTATCATGCTGTATGGAATGCATTGCAAGACAGGTCTGGTTAAGTAGAATAGCTGTAACATGTGGTTTGTATTTTTCTAGCTACTTTTCTTTCATGTGCACTTTACAAGATTTTTTTTTTAAATTAAAAATGTCAACGTTTTTATAAAAAGCTGTTGTTAGTTCATTACAAAGAATGTTTAAAAACTTATTTACTTTTACTATAACAACACCATGAAGAAGTGACTATTTTTCCTAATCTTGGATAAGGTGCTATCCTGGATCAGACTATGAACTGTAATAAACTTAACAGCCTACTGTAGATAGTTTGTTCCACAAAATATAGGCACAACAACTTTAGCCTCAATATAAAAATTAAATTAACAGTATTTAATGCTTTTCGTACCTGAGCTGTGGCAAATGCTAACGTCACTCCAAAGTAGAAATTTGCATTAGCAGACCGAGAATATATCCACAAGTGCCACACTATCGGTCCTAAGACAGAAGTTATGAGGAAAAAGCAGCCGACAATAAAGCCTTGCTGCATATCTGAAACAGATCAACACCACTCTATCACAGTACAAGACTATGTAAGACAGTGATACAGTCTAAAGTGATTTCAAATTATGTAATACCTACAGTGAAACCTCATTATAAAAAGTATGGCTTATAACACCACCTTCACTACAGCAACTTTTATGTGCACCATCTCTCAAAATTACAAGTAAATTGTCTGGATGTAACAGAAATCTTAAAGACAATTTTTGTTGCCATCTGCAGTGGTTATAATGAGATTCTACTGTACATATATGTTGAAACCAGTATCTGAAAAGAGGTAGAGATAATTTTTATATTTTCAGTTCTTGTGACATGCTCTTGGTTATATATTTTGTTTGTGACTGAATAAATAAAAAAATTGGGAAATTCAATTTCAAACGTGTAGCAAGTCTTTACTGTCCTCTCCAGGTACGACTGATATTATGCAAATTTTGTCGGCCCGATCTTAATCTTGCACGTATTGATTACATGCGTGCTTTAAGGTGTCTTACTAAGACTACTGTACATACATATTTTTTAAGACTTTATTATGTACTTGATTCTTTATTGTATTTAAACTACATTATAAATGTAGGTACATGGAGAAATTTAAGTGTTATGGTATTTTGTTGTATATTTTTTCTTATTTTGAGTTCAGTCATTAAAAAATGTTGCCAATTTGGTATAAAGTTACCCTGAGTCTACAAATAATTTGATATGTATCTACATTCATAACTATTTTACTAAATACTGTAGTATTGCTAAAGAACACGTGACCCTAGCATTTCAAGGAGTGAAATTCATTAACATAATATTTGGAGGGAGCTCAGCTAGGCATTAACCAGCAGAGGAAGCGTACAGACAAGGAGACCCAAAAGGTAGAGGCCACTGGGTTACAGTGACAGTGGAAGTACATTTTGCCGAGTACACTGTGGGTGCTGATCAGATTCTACACACAGAGGGAGCAACATAATGCGGTTGCCCGGTTAGGGAAGGACCCTGGTCAAACACAGTTGGGCTAATGTCAGCATGGCAGCACATCTTGCCAGGTACAGATACCAGAGGGAGATTCCAGTTACCACATGCACCAAAAAGCACATACTAGCAAAGAGGAGAAACCTGGTGCAATAAATGCACGTAGTGATCATTGAGATATAAAACACCACACACTTAAACAATGGCCATTCTTCAGTTTATAAATGGAATAATGCACAAAGTTATGCCAAGTTATGAAGTTTCCAATTCGTCACTCATATGGCAGTACTTGCCTAATGTTTCAAACCCCATGTATGCAAAGCAGAGTGAGCATAAGCAAATATTTTTAACTTTCACCTGACGCGTGTCCAAAGATGCCCCTTCCCTTAGCCAGTCTGCCGCAATGCTGAATACTCCCGAGGAAATCTCCCTCGCCGCCCAGCGCCGAGAGAAGGGGGCGGGAAGAATGTGTGACAAGGTTTTTGCGTGTGTTGTTTTCTTTAGTGTAACTGTAATTTTCAGTGTTTTTGTTTAATGGTTTCAGTGTCTTGTTTATTCTGTATGTTTTTCACACGCCACTAATTTACACAAATACAGCAGTACCCTGGACGCACAGAAAATTCATTTACATCCCTACGTTTTTCAAGTGCCTTATTAAAGTCTTAATGTTTTTAAAAAATGTGTTTTAATATTTTTTCTTATTTTCAAGCACCACTATTATCTATTATGTCACTGTTGCATCAGCTATCCTATGTCCTTGTATCCTTCCGCTTGAACATGATGTAACAGGGAACAATAATCCAACATAAGACATTTCAGAATACCAATAATGTTTTGATATGTTTTTACTATTTTCACAGTGTCAATTTTGTATTGTGTCTTGTGTAACTTTTAAGAATCTGTATGTCTAATTTGCTTATAGGGCAGACTTGTGTTATTAGATCAAGTCCGGATAATGCATAATATACTCTTGTACTGATACAATATAGCTATAGGCCATTCGGAATAAAGTGAGCACTAAAGATTTAACCTTTGAAAAAAATCACTAGCCGTTACTGCATATACATCACCACTAACAAGAGTTACTTTACTGCTTGTATGGTTGGTAGCGATTTATTGTACGTAGTTCCGTGTATTTTCCTATTTGAATACAACATTAGTGACAGAACATATGACGAACTCGACCTG
>PNEQ01002382.1:12135-23194 GCA_003012365.1 Medauroidea extradentata
GAGTGGGAGGTCCGAAGAGGAAAGGGAATGCGCCGGCACCGTCAACTGGGGCTTCCACCAATTACCACTCAAGCCGAAATCCTCAAGACTACTGGAAACCTAGAACAAAACCCTCTAGAGACCCCAAGACCCAACCTGGACTCAGAAATCAACGTAAAACTCTCCTAATGGAGGCCCTGTAATTAAGGGTGATCGCTCATCCACTCAGAATAATGACAAAGCCATAGACCCAGCACTGACAAAATTTTCACCACTCTCCACTTGGGATCCCCCTCCCTTACCACCCTCCCACCCCCTGGAGCAATTAATCTCCTTCTTACTAACCAACATATCAGACCCTGCCTTTGCCAGTTCACTTCCCAACCACAGCAACATCACACCACCGGAAAGAAGAGCAATTAGCAGCCTCAAGAAGAACCAGGACATATTAATTCTTCCAGCAGATAAAGGATCCACCACAGTAATCCTAAACAAGACCGACTACATCTTAGAAGCGGAGAAACAACTCAATGACCCCTCCACCTACAGGCCACTCCAGGAAGATCCCTCCCTCAAATTCTGTGAGGAAATAAACTAATTCTTAACCTCCAATGGTCCCCTTCAAGGTCTCTCTCCTAAATCCATCCAGCTGCTGACTCCTTGAAAAACCAGTCACACCTGTTCTCTACCTGCTGCCGAAGACTCACAAGCAGCAACAACCACCTCCGGGACGTCCTTTTGTATCTGGCTGTGGAAGCTCAACTGAGAGAATCTCTGCACTTGTTGACACCCACCTCCAGCCCTGGGTACAACAGCTCCCATCCTACATTAGGGACACAAACCATTTCCTAGAGAGGGTGAGAAGTCTGGACACTATCCCGCAAGATGCCTACCTTGTAACAATAGATGTAATTTCTTTGTACACTAATATCCCGCACACATCTGGACTTTCTGCAATATAACACTTCCTGAACCTGAGACCTCCCAATAGCAAACCTTCAATTGCATTCCTGGTAGAACTAGCCAGATTCACCTTGATAAACAATAACTTCAGATTTCAAGATAAACATTGCTTGCAGATTAAGGGGACAGCCATGGGCACCCGCATGGCACCCTCCTATGCCAACCTTTTCATGGGTACGTTGGAACACAGCTTTCTCAGCCATCAGCAAATACAGCCATATTTCTGGGGCAGGTTCATAGATGATATATTCATTATCTGGAACTTCACAGAAGAACATCTCATTGCTTTCCTGGACAATCTAAACTGTCATAGTTCCCTGAAATTCACTTGGAACTACTCCAAATCACAGGCAACATTTCTATATGTAGAGCTCACCCTACAAAATGGCAAAATTGAGACCTCTGTTCACACCAAACCGACCAACCATCTTCAGTACCTCCATGTTGACAGTTACCACCCTTTCTACTGCAAAAAATCTCTTCCTTACAGCCAAGCAACCAGAACCAAACGCATATGTTCTACTGAAAATGATCTTAACAGACAATGTGACCAGATAGCCAAAGCATTTATTGATAGAGTATACCCCAAACCCCTAGTGAACAAGCAGATCCAGCGAGCCATCTCAAACAGGAAATCCCAAACAAGAGACAACCAGGACATCCCTCTGATTGTACCCTAACATAAAGGCCTCAACAAGTTCAAGACCATCCTCAACTGTGGCCACAAAATCCTCGCCTCCTCACCCTTGACTCATAACCTGTTCTCCAAACCCCCAAGACTGGTCTTCAGACAGCCCCCTAACCTCCGCAATCAACTGGTGCGCTCTAAACTACCATCCAGCCCTGGGCCCAACACATTCAACACACCCAGAGGCTCTCACCCCTGCAATAGCCCCAGATGCAGCACGTGTGGAATACATCAACCTTCCACATCCTTCCATAGCAGGCTTACCAACCATACATACCCAATCCAAGGCAACTACAACTGTGTAACCCAAAACCTGATATACCAACTGCAGTGCACTCAGTGTGATGCAGAGTACATTGGCCTCACCACAAACACACTAAGGCAGAGGATGAATGGTCCCAGGGCCGATATCAAACAAGCCATAGCCGGTTCCAGTTCAAACATTCAGGACACAAACCAGTGGCTGCCCATGCAGCTTCCCACAAACTCACCTTCGACTCCTGTTTTGAACACCAGAGCGGTGAGTGCACTACCCCCATCAAATAGCAATAATAATGCAGAACTGAGACGCTGTGAACTGGCCCACCAATATATCACCAAATCCAGACAACCTCCAGGCCTAAACATCAGATAATCTACTTTTCACTTTCAAACTTCCCGCCACTCTAGTTCGCCCTCTGGCCGCTAGGTGTACATCAAGTCAGCCATACTGCAGTGTACTATTGCTCACCGCCCGATGAAGCTGGCTTAGCCAGCGAAACGTCGCAACTGCGCAAAATGTGTGTTGTCCTTAAGTGTGTTATTTGTTCCTCTACGTGCAGTACAGCTCTGTAAGTACTTGTACACTCCTATCTACATTTTATAGTAATTAGTAATCTAGCTGCCTTTACCCGCCTTTACATATTTTCATTGTCTAATGTAAAATAAGCATATGGGACCCCAAAAAGTGTAAAATATGGGAAAGTGTAAAATAATGAATTCTACTGTTAATTTAAAATGTTACAAATGTATATGTTCAGAAGGCTTAATGATTTATAATTAATAATTTATTCTGTACCATCAACTCCCATCATATAGGCTAACCTCACTAAAGGTGATGGTAACTACCAATAACACAAGTACCCAGGAACAGAAACGTGGGTTTCGACTCCCTATTATTCACAAGGACGCTTAGGCAAGTGTTAAATCTTCAATTGAAACAAGTTGAGGTACTCGTCTTAACCTCAAAATATCAGTGTAGCAGTACCAGTGAATAATTAGCAGTATCTGCATGAATCACAGTATTGCAACCAATCAAGAAAGAGGTGATCTATAAATTTACTTCAAAGAATCGCAACAGCGATTTATTCAAAACTCATTACAAAACATCAACATAACCTTAAACATGTTACTAACTCAAATAGCCAGCATAAATCAAATGCATTCGAAATGAAAGCACTAAAGTTACAAAATTGCACCAAACATTAAATTTACAAAATGCTATTGACAGGCGTGCAAAAGGAATCAATTTAATGGGAACAATATGGAACATAAGAAGTCCTAGTCGAGAATCCTGAGAAGGATGTAGCAAAGACAAAACCATATACAAACAGTCCCATTCCTCAGAAACCAACCCTAACACAAAATCGTGGGGACACACGTCCCTAAATACATGTATGTACTTAAAACTCGGGGGACACTCACCCCTACACATAATCACAAAATCCAGCATAATCTACTTCAGTAGTATGCACACATCAACTAACACCCTGACACAGTCTCATGAAGCGGGCACATAAGGTGCATGTAAAATATCCAATTTGTTTACTATTATTATTTATCTGCCATGATTTACATTCTCTGTCCGTCTAAATCTAACCTTCAAATTACACGCCTGCAATCATTAATTAACAAACATACTAACAAAACTATGGAACTATAGAATTTACATATCTGCCCCTCTCTCTCAATGAATACTAAAAAATATAGAATTTACCAGAAGTTAAACATTAAAAAACCTGATCGTGAAAGTTACCTTGAATTACTGAGCAAAGTTAAAAACAACAAACAGCAAGACACGAACGAAACACTAGGACTTGGGCCATTATGCTACAGGACTTTAACTCAAGAAATAATCAAACAAGAAACTAAACGAGGGGCCTAAAATTAATCAATTATAAGTCCTGCAGCAACCCGTTCCATATTTACGAACACGAAAGAAAAGCGTAACACTTACATTTTACAGGTAGCCGACTGAACGCACATACAAGAATTCAAGGGTATAAATACAAGAAGCGAGCATTAATATAACCGCAGAAATAGTCCGTCCAACATGGCGGAGCAGCAGTAACAAGTTAAATTACAATGAAATAATTATTACCGTATGTACCATTAAACCTGAAATTACATAATGAAAACAGAATACAATTATTATACTACTCGCTACGTACAAAATTAATTACAACTTTCTTTCATAAATTCACAATTCAACAGGACAAATATTACGTAATTACAAATCTTGGAAACAATTTCTTGAAATTCGGTAACTGTTACTGGAGCATACTAATGTAGCGTGCAGCTAGCTGCACTGTCTGCACCAGTGTCTCTGCTTAGTTCATGATATATCTTAATCTATGGCAAAGAAAGTCATGTTTACATACTGCGTCGTAAAATATTACAAACTATAACAAATGGAATATACGGTAAGGTACACAAGAGTTTCTGAATATGTGGACATGTTCTAAATATAGCTGCGGAGAATAAAACACATTAATGGCTGATGTCTTGCAATGCCTGAAATGTCTGGGGTGTCGTCAAATTACGTTGTGTACCGATACAGTCGGTACAATGCCACTGTCACTATGCACAATAACGTAGTTGATGATCTGCAAAGTCTTGTAAATGACACATTTTGGTTGAATCTTCACATAATTTGTGAAAGGAGGTGTGGGCCCAGCACAATTCCATACCTGAATTACATTATTCTGGCAGCATTAAACACCTCCACACTTTTCCTCCAGTAAAAATACTACACTCTGACATCTACACCTTTGTTGAAGATGCATTCAAATGCCTTATAACATGCTTTCTTCTGTTGACACATGTAAGAACCTGTGTATTTAATTTTTACGTGCACTTTCCTGTTTTTTTGTCTGCTGGCAGCTATTTACCCTGCTCTAGAGGAGGGTAGACATGAGTATATCTGGCGACGAGACTGGGTTGAATATTTAGAGATTCCGGACACTGGTATACTGTATTTGCACAAGGAGTCTGACTGGTTTTAGAGTAATGTCTACTCTATCGAGTACAATGAGCATGGTTTCCGTAAGCATCTTTTACACAATTATAAATTGGTGGTTGTACCCATATACACAAAAACGCACACATTTTTTAAAATGACTATTGCTATTACTACATAGCACACAGGTGTAAAGGGATAACTTACAGTTGAATAAATGCTTCCACATAGGCAGCAGTGCGAGGTAGAAACCCACATCTCCAAGACTGGGGTAGGACTTGAAGACTGCTGTGAGCGCAGTGAGGCTGGCCGCCAGCAGCATGGGCTCATAATGCAGGCGGAACGTAAGGGGAATCACATATAGCACTGTCGCATTGATTTGGAATGCACAGATGAACAACGAACGGAAGTGCTCAAACATTTCTGTGAAGAAGTACCAAAACAGTCCTATGTTGGGGCGCAGGTCTGGTACATTCAGGCTGCAACCAAAGAAACAAAATTAGGAAGACATTTGTACAAAAGTACAAAAATATAAAATACAGTGAAACCCTCTTAAGAAGTTTCCTGCTTAGTAAGACAATTTTGCACCTTGTCTGTGTGAACATTTATAATTTAACCCATTTAAGAAGTTTTACTGCATAATAAGCATTATTTCTTTCGGTACCATCACAAATGTCTTTCATTACACGAAACCAAGATTGTACAAAGTAAGTTAAAATCAAAAAAGCTTAAAACAACATTTTAAGAAAATTTTGGTGATATAATTATAAATACATGATTAAAACTTGCAGTTTCCAAAAACCTGCATTTCCATAGAATATTGTCCATCTCTCTCTCTGGTCAATCATTCTTCCTCTCTTTGCCCCACAATTGTTCCACTCCTTCTCTTAACCTATGTAGCTACCTTACCAAAAAAAACTTATCTTAAATATTCTCATGATAAAGAAATCATGCTGTCAGTTGTAGACACAGACATTTTAACATCAGAAGAGACTTGCTTTTACAAACAAAAAAAAAAAAAGAGGTTATGGACACAAACACTAATTGTGAGACTACTATCCTTGACTTCTGTACTAAACTAAATTTTGCTCAGAAGTTGCAAAGTACAGTACTTAGCCACATATTAGTTCAACAGACTCTCTATTTACCACCATCAAAATGGTGAGCCGTTTACCAGGTTATTATGTGCACATACAGTATTCAAAGTCTTCGCCATCCTTCATATTGTGTATATAAACCTGCAGAAGGCAAACTTGATGGTTTCATTACAAGTGTTGAACACAAGGCATATGAACAGTTACTCCAACTCACCACCGAGGACTTATTAAAACCTAGTACACATGGGCATCTTTCTAATACGAGAAAGTGAACACCGCCTTGTTCACCTCAATTAATTTGTAACAAACTTGTATCGTGTGAAAGGACACCAGGTATGCTAGTTAACTAGCATACAAGGACTTGTATATTAACTAGTGTAGGATAGGAACAATTCTAATTTTTATCTTTCTCGGACAAATTGAATGTAAACAATTTTGTATGCATGCGTAGTTATTTTTGAATGAAATAACTTACAGAGACAAAGTATTTTGAAGTAAATAGTTTCCAGCTGGACAAAAAAGCAGTCATTGAACAAATATTGCTGGATCGTACAGTACTTCCCCTCACATAAACCAGGATATTACCCACTACTGACAATATTTCAATTTTTACATTTTATAGTACATATATTTTTTGTGAAGACACAATAAACATTGCACAAATAACCCCAAAAAACCCTAATACAGCTCTAAAATTTGCATTCAACATTTTAATTGTGTAAACCTTCTTGTACAATGAAGTCGTCATGTAAACTAAATACTTGATTTAGTAAGATGCTAGCTAGAACGCTAGCTAGTGTTTTTTCTTGTACACATTTAACTGTTAACACAATTTATACAAATTTACGCACAAAGTGGGATATATACAACCCCATTTCAGCTCAGACTAATGATTGCAACATTTTTCTGCATTTTATTTACACACAGTACTTAAAAATTTGGTTTGCCCATAAAAGTATCAGTTAAAAGTTTATGAACTGAGATTCACTTCAAAGTGAGCCGTTAATAGTTAGGTTAGAATACTGAAGTAGTGTAGTGATGAACACCTGTACGCATCTCATCAGCAGGCAGAAATTTTGATACATGTAATGAAGGTGTATAAAATTGTAATGTGCCTCCAGGCCACAGTATATAGATTATTTAATGTAGTAAATTAGGCAAATGTTTGTAAAGAAGAGTGGGGAGGATCAATGTTATTAATTTTAGGAGATATATAATTGGTAGTATTACAGAGTGAGTATTTCTTTGATTTGATTGTAACTAATATTGGAAGGAATAGGGCTACAGAGTCAGTTCAAGTTGCGTTGGGCTCTGTAGGATCTCAACTTGTGTATTCAATTGATTAAGAAGTAGTTTAATGGTACGTAAATATGTAAAATTAGTATTTTGATTACGAGCGGATGAGGGTGGAACTAATCGTTTCCCTTCACCCTAGACCAGGGTTGTCAGCAAAGATAAATGTGGGGCCCAGCAGGAGTGGACGGTAGCTGCCCCGCTGAGCCAAGATGGTGGACGGTGAAGGGGGGAGCCAGCGACCCAACTGAAAATCACACTTGGCCGTTATGTTTTAAATTTAAGTTATATGTAAAAATTAGTGATAAGAAAGGAAAATAGTGTAATCCATGTGTCAGGAATTAAAATTAATGTATTATATTTGCTTCCGAAAATAAAAATGACGTCTAATACAGCCGCAATCGCCTAAGTTCAGTGCGGTTCGCAGGGCAGGGCAGTATGTAACGAAGCTTCCGATTGGCCGAATCGGAGTTGGGGGAGGGATAGCATGGCTTGGCTTGCTTTCGCGAGCGTAAGTAGAGAGAAGTGTGGCGGTCTCCGGGCATAAGGACGTATCGCGGGGCACGGGCGTCTGTCCTCCTGGAGAGTGTCATCATATTGCTCCAGTAAGATTTAATTTGTCGGGAATCGTGGCAATTAAACACGGAATACCGAGCAGTTGTGTACCTCGTCAGTTGTTTTGTGAACTTCCAATCTCAAATTGAGGGAGACTGTACTTATTATTTATCGCTGCTTTGTCTCTGCCCTGGGCGAGGGAAAATACGGCTGTGATAGACGCGTGACGAACTTATTGAATGTGTTTGTTTTTATTCAGTAAACCCGCTCAGCTAGACTGAGGCAAAGAAAGTGGCTGTTATCGGGGTCGATATTTGTGAGCCCAGCGTAGCTAGAGAAGGGCGGCGGTCACAAAATGAGTAAAGCTATTATTATGTAGTTCACTCCTACCCTAATTCTAAAGTACATGCCATTGTTTCACCGCATCAAGCCTGTGTGTCATTGTACATTTCCAATCGAAACAGTATAACCAGTATTTTAAAAACAATGCATATACTGGTACAAATAATGAAAACGATATTCTGTGAACACTATCTGTAAACGTGATAATTATGAATACAATAAAAACAATAATTATAAAATCATGTATGATTACAGTATAAGCTTGGTCTCTTTCAGTATTTACTTGCCATCACCAAGCAATGACTAGCAGCAGGAAGTATGAAATTCTAGTAGTACTGACATAGCACAAATCTGAAACATGGTGTGTAACACTGGTATAGGCAGTTCAGGGTAAATTTACATTTTCAGCCAATTCATATCTGTCCATGCGTAATGGCTAATGACTGGAAATATCTAACCTCTCGTCACGTCACGTAATGTTTGCACGTTTAAGATAAATTCTGCACAATAGGAACCTATATAAGTAGTTGATAAAAAAGTTTATTAAATATATAAAAAAATTCATTTTAAATCTTCCTGCCATGCCCTAGTTCACTTCCTGGCCTAGGGACACCAATCACACTTCCACCGCTGCTACAATTCAGTGTGCCTCAACTTCTCGCCAGATGAAGTCGACTTAGGTCGGCGAAACGTCGTACAACCGCGCAACTTTGTGTTCATCTCATTCATTGTGTGTTTCTATCAAGAAGTACCAACCTGCGCGAGTACTTCAACATTCTGTCTACATATTTAATTGGTTAACCTAGCGGCCTATGTGCTATTCCATCCTTTAAAATATTTCTGCAACATGCATGCCTTTATGATACACAGCGGAAAATAAATACATACTGTATTGTTCATGTACAGAACTTGGGAACCAAACAAATGATTTTATTTTATGCTAATGGAAAAAGGTAACATCCAGAACAACATTTTCTAGAACATCACAATTTTTAGTAACCTGATGCCCTAAAAGGACATTGACACAAAATTAGTTATAGTGTTAAATTAGACTAAACGTTCAACAAAATGGCAGGCACGTACATGAAACCATATGTTTCAGCGAGGAAGTCCCAGGAATTGGCAAGTCTCCAGCATGCACACATAAGTGTACCCAACATTGCAACAAACATTAGCGTGGTAAGTGAGATGGATGACAGAGTGTGCCTGTTGAAACCTTGGTGGCCACTGCATCGCGCAATGTAGATGCTGGCTGGCACAAGCAGGAGGGCTGGGTAGAGAGACTGCAGTGTGGCCACCGCGAGGAAGAAGCAACACAATAACCTGCGTCCTGTCAACACATGTCACAATCATGTTGACAGCTCCACACAATGTCGTGTTACAATCATGAAGAAAATATACTATTCCTTTGTTAACTAATGTTAATTCTTTATCTACAGAAACTACTGAGTGTTCCCTTCTTTACTCAACTTACACTATGTTTTCTTTTTCATGAACTTATAATTCTAAAATATTATTATATTACTAGATAAAACAAGTTTTGGTTTAATTTCTCACATAGTAAAGGATTACCATGTAAATGCAGGAGTGCATAAATAGGACAAGCTCCACTAGCCCTTTCGTACTTCTTACATAAAAATAAAATGAAGAACATTATACACACAACAATTCACATTTCTGTATTGAGGCCTAAAAAAATACTGTATTACTGTACAATTTTTGCCACGAATTCTAGGGCTAGACCGTTGCATTTGTACTCGCATGGTAAAAATTTATACAGGCATACCTTTTAGGGTCAAATTATGTGTGATCGTTGAAAGATTTCTGTAATGTGGATGTATGACAAACTGAATGGTTTTTGTTGGATGTATGCAATTTCTAGCAAATATTGTTGAGTCTCAGAAAATCTACAGCAACATAAAAGAACTGAGCAAGAAAAAATGAGCAACAAAAATACGAAAGAAACAAATCAAGGAAAGAAGTCAGAAATAGCAGCAGTCAACAAACATACAACTAATTCTGAAATATACACCAACTGTATTGTATTTTGGAATTATTTGTACGATTGACTACGGCCATTTTTGGCCAGCTTCCTTGTTTTTTCTTTCGTATTTTTGTTGCTAATTTTCTTGTTCTCAGTCCTTTTATGTTGCTGCGGGTTTTCTGAGATTCAACAACATTCGCTAGTCCAACAAAACCATTCAGATTGTAAATTAATGATGTGATTCTGATAGTTTCATGTTCAAACAAACTTTATGTACGGTACACACAAAAACAACGAATTGCAATGGCTTATATCTAAATAAAACACCAACATTTGTGGAAAGCTAGCTGAAATAATTTAAAACACAGAAATATCAGAACAGTATTACAAATTTAGTGGAAATGAAATATTTTGGAAACATCAACAATAATTTAATTACCAATCACGACGACCTCTTGAAACCAGAATAAAAAAGCAATTGTTAGTAAATCCACTGTACTGCGTATTTTTATAACAAATTTAGTTAGTAAAAAACTGGCACATGAAAAAATAATATGACATAAGGATATAGCCAGATAGATCTGATGTGTTACACAAATGTAATAACAATATGCATAATTTTCTAAAATTCTTGTGTACCTACGATTACAAATTTGTAAATGGAAGCCAAGTCAATAGTGGTACATTTTAGAGGATGAAAGCTTCAATTGCTTGTTGTATAGATGAATTTACGTTAATAATTTTCATTCCTGTCATTACTTTCAATATTTGAAGAAGTTTAATTTTTATATTTAATAAATATAAATAAGTCCTATAAAAGAATACATGGAACAAAAAAATGCACGATGAAACTACAAAATAACTTTTATATCGTTATTACCAAAGTATTTTACTTTTTTTAAAAAAAAAAAAAAAAAAAAAAAAAAAAAAAAAAAAAAAAA
>PNEQ01002383.1:0-34911 GCA_003012365.1 Medauroidea extradentata
GTGACACAGGAGTAATTGTGTGCATAACTAATTGTGTTGTGAGAGTTCTAGTTGATTACTGTTTTGTGTATTTCATAGCTTTGTGAGCTATTAAATCCAGTACTTAATTTAACTCTTTTATTTGTAATTACAGACCTCTATCCCAAAGAACTCATGGGAATTGCCCACATATAAAGTTTGTGCTCTCAAACTTGTAACAGTATTAACCGAAGTCGACCTCAAAAGCGGTGAAAAAAAAGAGGAATATATTTCCGGTAAATCATCGGTATCTATTGAACGCATCGAGATATAAAGGTAATATTCGATTCAAGATAATGATTTAACGAATCGTCAATATGGCTTGGATCCAACGGGCTATCGTGATTTTCACATCAATTCGATACTTACACAAATGTCTTAGTTAAATATGATTTCAAATTTATTTCGGAAGAAGGTGAAAATACATAAAATTAGTTTTCGCTTAAACCTATTCATCTATTTGAGATATCGAGATGTTAAAGACGCATGGCTATTTGAATATCGAAGGCGTTATTAAAGTTTCTATTACTGGGAAACTTAGTTTGTTAACCACGTAAGACAGGTGATTTGAAAAGCAAGTCTGACCATAGAAAAATAACTTATACGGAGTTAAATTTTCCGAGCCTATCGATGTGTCATGTGGTACCATCTTTTTGCTCTTTGGTATTATATTATTATTGATGTTTTACTACGTTTTTGTTAACTCGCTTTCATGTCTGCCTGTCTGTTCGGTACAAATTTTGCAGTCGATTTTAAACAAACTTCCCGGTGAGTTCAGAACTGAACAGCAATTAAAGGAAAAAATAGGAAATAATTGTTTGAATAAAAATAATTTAAAATGTATAACATGCCACGTTTAACTAACTTCCTGATGAGCTAGAGAATTGAAACTTTAAACAAAGCAGAGAACTGGATGGTAATGCAACATTAACTCGATTTTTTGTCTTTCTGAATCGACATTACCTAGATATCTTCCCACGTATATGGGTACATTCACGTCTGTAAATTATCTCTTTCTGTAAGCATATATGTTACAAAGGTCCTGCAGAAATATGGAACTTTTTAATTGTACCATACACCGACCAATTTTTATACAGTAAAATAAATGTCGTTTCTTGCAAAAAATATATATATTATAGTTTACTTGCAAGAACCAAATTCTGCTCTGTTCTCTATTCGTTCAAATTGTGAAAACAGTCCTAATGACAAAACCAAAATAATTAACATACAGCGTCTTAAAAAATTTGCAATTGCACAGTGAAAATCGTTTTTATTTTCGAAATTGTTTCAAATTTTGACATTGTTGGACTCTTTATAAAATACAACTTTTTTTGTTTAATCACAAAGGTATGAATTAGCTTAGCAATTTTAGTTTCACTGTTTTTTTTATTCCGGTAACAACGATACTTGTTATAATTGTTTAAACATAAACAGTAAAATTGAGGCTGCTGTGCTGTTCTACAGTAACTAAAAAAAATGTTATTGTGTGGAGAATTGAATTGTTGGAAGTTTAAACGTGTAATAATGTGGTGCAAATGTATCATAATATTTCACGAGCTCTTACGGCAAAATATTTATAATACAATTTCGTTAGCTAGTTGTGGCCTGTACATAAATATTTCAGCTATCTTTATTCTAGAGCAACGTTTATTTAATATTACCTACAGTAGCTGTTCCCACACGTTTTTCTACCTATAGTTGCAAAAAAAAAAAAACGGAAAATCAAATAATCCAATATTGCAGGTGAAGCAGAACCTGTAATTGTAATGAGTGTTATATAAAACTGCATTACAATAAATTGCTTCCATTCTATCTTTCCTCAAGACATTAGACTGGTACAAGGGGAACTGAATATATCGTAAGTTACGTGTACTGACATCTTCAGGGGTGACATTGGAAACTGCAGTCTGCCAACAAAGTACCGTTAACATACGGCAGAACTGCATCTCTCACCAGTTGTGTTTTTTTTAATGGAGCCGTTACTTCACTCGCGCCAGTGAAGGCGAATACTATACTATAATGGAGACCTACATTCCTTTATTCGGTGCAACTTAAAAAACTGGTGCATGAAAGAGAAAGAAAGAAAAGCACTCTATAAAGCTATTAAAAAAACGGGATGATGATTTAAAATTTACTCGAGCTTGACGCGCACACGTTCGAAATGCATGAACATTCTTCTAGTTGCAGAACTACATATCGCCTTGTAGTTCTCGGGTAAATAAGTTTGTGATAACGGCTGAAGTGTCTCTCAGAAATAATTCCCAACTGTATATCATAGCATACACTTCAGCGTAGACAGTTCTTCACCCAACAACAATCTTCTTTCTCTCCCTACGGTCCAGACGGGAACATGGTTCAGTTTCCCCCGACTAGCTGTTTACCCCGACACTGTGGCGACGTTATGGATTCCTAGAAGAAAGGAGTTTCTTTTTATTTCCGCAAGAAGGAAAAAAAGTTCAGCATATCTTTATAAGTTTTTTGAGGCCGTTGAAAGAAAAATTGAGCACTTCTTTCTTCTTGGAAGCTGATAAAAAAGAAAGAAATGAAAAATAAAAATAAGAAAGAAATATCTGTCTGAAGAGAGTTCGGAAGTCGCACCGTGGCTTGCTTGATTCCTCTCAAACTTCGTTACGTATCTCGTATATGTGTATGTGCGAGGGCGAGTGATTTCATTTTGAAATTTATGCACGCAAAGTTTTGCGAAGATATGGTCGGATACGAAATGTAATAAAAATGTTATTCTCTGTGATAAAGAAATTGGCGTCCTTTTGTACGTGCATTTTCTCCGGCAAGCAGTAACTCCAGCTAACGCGAAAAAACATATAGCTGAAACTGTTCACTAAGGCAGTTTCTTCTGCGACTGAGTATTGAGCCAAATCCACTGGAATAAAAAATAAACAATAGAAATTTTGTTCTTACTGACATTAATACAGCTGGTACAAATCACTAAAGATGAGTAACTGCCTAGACTGCATTGTTCTGTGATGATTTGCGAGTTGGTTCTTTGTTGCATGACACTGTCCAATAAAAAAATAATAAACAGCAAAAAAATCTCTGATATGGTGTGTCGCAGAAGTATATTATTTTACAATTTAAAAAACTCTGTTTGTAGCCTTAAAACAGTTTTGCTTACGTACAGGAATTTGTGTTTGTAATCCTGGCTAAAAAATTAATTTTTAATACTGTGGTAACATAGGTAACCAAGTTTCCTGTGTTGTTGCGTTAGATCAGTGCTGTCGGAAGTTAGCATATTATGTTTATTCCTCGTTATTCCTCGTTCTTAGCTGCAACAAATTAACTATGTTAGGTCATTGTGTTCCGTGCAATCGGATCCAATATTTTATCATCCATTTTGGACCAATTTCTCTTTTAAAATCGAACTGGTGAAGTTGTGATTTTCCACAAGAAAATACGTTCTAAATTCCTGTATACAATCCTACTTGCTGTCACTTTGCGGCTTCGCACGCGTGTGCTATAGAAAAGAGTAACTAACTTTTAAATTACGTATTAATTGATGGTGTTATTATACTCTCTGCACATCTTTAAAACAACAAATACAAACAGCTTTACCCAGCCCACTTCGCTGAGCCTACTTTAATCGCAGAACAGCTTTGTTTTTAATTCATCTTTATTTCTCTATAAAATAGCTGCCAGGCTGCGGCTTTTTCCGCGTGAAATTATGTGATGTAAACAGTAACTCTGGATAAAATATGTGATGAAGACATTTAACAGCTAGCGTACTCTATAACAGCGAATTATAAATTGTCTTAGCTCAGTGTCAAGAGTGCGCTCAATATGCTCGTATGATGTCATAGTAATTCCCATCGCAAAGTCTTGCACGGGATACGAACCCGTAACCCCACCCCTCTCACACCACAAACTGTATACAATACCAGAGTGAATGCTTAATGGCAGGCCGTGATAATTCTTTCGTATGTACAGGCTACAGTCCAAAGAGGTTTTATTTATGAGTAGGTTGGCAAAAAGAAACAACTGTTGAATTATTTATCCGTGATCACTCTCTTTTTTTCGGGAGACTGTAACATTTTACTGCTTTTCACGTCCTTAATTTTTGAATTTTATAAAATCCTCAATATGGTTTGTACACATTTACATACGTTTCATTCTTATCAAAAAACCATCTTGATATCTCAACGGGTATAGACTGAGCGGTATATATAATTATTTGAAAACACGTTTTATTTTTTTTAACAAATTTCAAGGACGAATTTCGGAAAATCTTCAAATTACTTTATTGATATTTATGTAATATTTATTTTAAAGCAAATACCATTTCAATATTTCCACTGATTTAGGAGATAAATGGGATTAATTAAAAACACGTTTTACTTTTTAAAAACTTTCAAGGACGAATTCTAAAAATATTTTAGATATTTATTTTGCATCATTTTGAAAAAAAAAAATCACCTCACTGTCTGAAACGGTTTAGGAGAAATTACGGATTAATGAAAAACACATTTTACGCCCTTTCACCCCCTTAATTTTATAATTTCGCAAAATCGAAAAATTTGCAAATATGCATTTTTGGGCAATATTTTGAAGTTAAAAAAATTATAATAGCTTTCCCGGTTAATGAGATATCAGGGATTCATTGAAAACACATTTAATCCCTTTTCACCACCTAGATTATCGAATTTCAAAAAAATTCATTCCTAGTGGGTGCCTAAGGGACAAGGGGAAGCTTCCCTCAAAATTTCATGGTTCTAGGTCCAACAGTTTGGGCTGTGCAATGATGAGTGAGTGAGTGTGTCACGACACTTCATTTTATATATTAAGATTCACTTTAACATTTGTGCTGCGAAACGGATTTAGACTTGCATTTTTTTATAACGAAATTATTATTTGAATAGTAATTTTTTTCTAAATAATTGTATAGTGAAACGTCATTGATGAATTTCTGTATATATTTAAGGTATTTATTTATATTGTTACAAGGGTTTTTATGGGATAGTTTTTCAAGCAAATTCTTACAAATGGGATCCGATTTTTTATAGGTTTAACTGTCACCAAACAACATTGAAATTACTAGTGAAACTCTCACTAGTTTTCAATTTAAACCTGTTTCGTCTCTGTTGGCGGTGCGCCTTGGGTTCGTACCCTGACGAAGTGACAAAGTTAACAATTTTGCAGATATCAGATCTTCACGTAGGTGCTTCTGCTAGCTACTGATGAAGGTTTTAAAATGGCATTTATTTTTGTTACCCGTCGTTTGCGTTTCTCACGTGACCATCCGCGAAAACATGAGAGGCTCCTTTGATGTTTCTATACACGTACCATCAAGTGGAGTTAATATGGCCAAAAAATTAAAAATGTGTATATGACAGTATGTTTAAGGCACATTGTATCTCGAAGAAAGTCACATAGCTTCTGATGAGTTGTTTTATGTTCGTGTTAGTTATAAATATTGTTAGTTCCTAGCAATAATAAACTTTTTAATTTTTTTTTCAACATCACAACCATCGGTCAACATAACCTCAATTAACGGTACTAGAGATGTAAAATAAGGCAATGAAATGGAAATGGTCGACTGACGTCATTTTTACCTAGTTCCGGCACACCAATTTTCACGCTCACGCTGAATATCACTTTCTCTTGAACACTAACTGTAATAAAGAAATTTTAGATAGCAAAACGTTACGTTGATGATCGAAGAGAACATAAACGTTATATATGTTTAATAACCGACGATTACTTAAGACTTGGCGTTGATCCAGGCCTCGTTGCGCAAAGACTTCCACGCGTTGAAATATGCGCTCGGTACTCACTTTATATCTCTAACGACTGTCTGTACCTCCTACATTCATCTCACGGCGTTCTAAATTCTACGGAATAGGTGACTCATTCCAGAACCAGGAAGGTGAGTCTTTTCTAGCCAAGCATAGCACACGCCTTGTTGCTTTATTTTTTTTACTAAGACTTACAAATATTTATCCCTCTGTTCTTATGTGATTGTGATTTTTATATAATTAAAATAAAAGACAAAAACATTCTGCTCCCAATAGGTAACTCACGTAGGGAAGAGAAGAGATCTATGACAGTTTGGAGAGCGTGTGTATATATATATATATATATATGTCATCCAGCGTTATCTTCCTCTCTCTCTGCTTATTTCTGGCTGCATATAAAAGCCACACAAGTATTGATATCGGTCGTTCGGGATAAAATGAGCACTAAAAATTTAACCTCTAAAAATAATCACTAACCGTTCCTGCATATAATCCCGCATTAACTATAGTTGCCTTACTATTTGAGTGGTTGGCAGTGAAATTATGTAATTAAGTTCCGTGTATTTTTCTAGTTAAGTACAACAATATTGAGACAAAATAAACCGAATTCGACGTAATTGTATTTGATGTAATTAATAAACTTTTTATCAAACTATATAGGTTCCTACCGACTGCACAGTTAATCTTACACGCGCAAACATCAAGTGACGTGTCCAAAGAGGTTAGATATTTCCGTTCATTTGCCGTTACGCGCGGTAAGATACGAATTCGCTGAATATAGAGCTTTAGCAGGGCTATTCTGAGTGCTCACTTATCCCAAACCGCCTATATGAAATTATTAATAAATAATGGGTGCAGGTTACGTGAGAGATTAGGTTTTACACCAAGCATTTTTTAAAGTCAGTTATATGTTTATCATTATACTTGTCACGTATTTACTGCAGTACCGGTTACAGCAACACACAATTATTTTCAACTAAAATATTTATGTTAATTCGTTTGGTAGAGTTCTTTTGGTTCGTATAGCTGAAGCACAACTCAAAAATATAATAGAGTTGTTAATATTTTTTTGAAACGAATGTGGCGTAGAAGCTATATTTAAAATACTGGCAACACGTTTTCAGCGATGAGTTGCTATAATAATTATTAAAGTTTAATTAAGTGTCGCTCATTTAAAGTTTGAATTGCGTTTGTAACCTGATACAGTTCTTGCTTTAGGGTTTCTCTTTTCTGCTTGAAATTTTGATAAAAAAAATTAAGTGGACTCATTTATAGGGTCTTACGTGAGAGTCTGCATTTTATGGTGCAGCGATTCCCGGAAATGTATTTCGCAACATTACTGCAACGACAAAGTAATTTCCAGGAAACATTCATCTGGCAGATGGCTGATTTGTTCCGTCAGGTTGTCTTTCCAGAAAAATAAACGTAGAGAACTAGAAAAATTATTATCACGATATTAGTTTGCGTTATATTTCCCAGTACGACTAATTTTAAATAAGCAAACATTTTAATGAGTTGTCCACATATCTGACTGAATAAATATTTTACTAAATTTTGATAAACTATGAACAAATCCAATAAAATAGCAAACGTACACGAAAAGTTAAAATTAACTTTAAGGTTATCTTGTAAAATATTATCCTGGAATGCAAATATTGAAACTATAATAAATGCTCTTTTTGTTGTAAAATTATATTTCTTCTCTATTTATTATTACTCACAGCGTGATATATACGATTTCATCAATTTGAAAAAGACTACGTGTTCCAGTTAATACCTTGACACTTCCTGGAGCCATATGATTAATTCCACAAGTTTACGTCATGGACTTCAAACCCATGTCCATGCAAGAACTTTCAATAAAGAAAGAAACTGATTTGTGGTGCCACAAAATGTTATGTCGATATGGACCTCACCAAAATTTTTTGAAGTAGTTACAAAATATTTATGCAATCACTGCAAAACTTTATTGGGGGCGGAAAATAATTTTTGTAACCACCACAAAAAAAATTGGTAAGGTTTATAATGAGATAATATGTTTTACGTGGTGATCAAAAGCGTTTCCTTTCAGTGTATTTTACTGTAAATTTCCTTTACTAACCACCTAGGTTAAAGCGATTATGACTGAAAGGCTTACCAGATTTAAGAATCTTATAAAAATCAAACACTTTTTGCAAACCGAAAGCAGATGGGAAACTTTCTGAAGTTATTTAAATTTTGTAATTATGGTAATACGTTAGTACAGTCTGAAGCAATTAACGAACTGCTGTTGTTCAATGCCAGTACACGTATATCTACACTGAAACAGTAAAGGTAGCTAACTGCCTGAACATAGTTTGCACGACAGAAGCCAAGAAAAACGTAAGCGCTGATAGCGATCCAGACATTTGCAGCATCCCTCATCCTAACCTCTAGGCGTAAGACAAAACACTCGCTCCAGTCTCCTCGAATGTAGCACATTTCTATGAGACATTCAGCAGTCACGCCATCATTTTATGACGTAATTTTAAGAATAAAAATGTTCTGCACGTACATATGTATTTTCATTAAAGATTCTCTTCTAGAATGTTTGCCAAAAAAGGTAAGCGAAAACACCCATTGTTGCACTTTAGTTGAGAGTAAATAGGTTTCAAAATATGTTGCGGCCTGAAAAGAATATATACACTCGTAACGTTTATTTTTTAATGCTATTCCTTAGCAGACATCTCCCACACAATCAGTTTCATTCAAACGTGTATAGCCATTTATAAATCTTTCAAGATAAAGTGAGAACTAAACATTTAACCTTTAAAAATTGTCACTAGCCATTACTGCATGAAATTCATCACTGTTTGTATCAATGGCAGCGATTAACCGAATCTAGTTCCGTGAATGTCCGTATTTAAATACAACAATACTTAAATAAAATGAACTGAAGTCGATATACTTGTATTTTACATAATTAATAAACTTTTTTTATCAAACTATTTACGTTGATACCGACTGCACAATTTATCTTACACGCTCAAACGTCAAGTGACGTGTCCAGAGACGTTAGACATTTGGCAAGTTTGCCGTTACGCGCGGAAAGATACGAACTGGCTGAAAATTGAAATTTAGCAGGGCCTTTTTTTAGTGCTCACTTTATCCTGAACATTTTATAAAAAGGAACACTTAACAAGTATGATGCATACATGTTGTCTGTTGTCTGAAAACATGTTTAATTCTTCTGAACTACAAATCCCATATTTTTGGTCATGCACAGATAAATATTTACATTAAAATAATGTTAAAATTATTTACATTTTTAATTAACGTCGCACTCAATTTAACATATGGTACAGGAATGGAACTAAACAAAAATTCAAGTGAAAATATTTTGACCATACCGTACGTAATCAGGACGACACTTGTAACTGTGCGCGGCGATTTTCAAATAAATTTGTAGTAACTTACCTCGGCACACGTGGAGTTTAATAAATTCAGATTTTTTGCGGAAAAAAAACTATTTCATCGTGACGGAGGCTTTCAAGGCAAGAGTCATAAATTGTTTTCTGTTTCGTTTTTCGTTTTATTTCTTTTCTATCCTTCGAGCAGGCTCTAATACATTCTTCAGTCTCTGAACAGGTTTTATTTGTTCCTCTCTTATATGCCCTCGCTGCGACATGAGAGTCCATAATATACATATCGGTAAAGATGAATTTTACTTCCGTTACCTCGAGTTGTTCAATAAAGTCCTGAAACCGAGATACCTTTATAACTCCTTATAGACTTCTAGATATCATATCCAGAGTTTTGGAAGGACTTCTCGGATGGAGCCGATATTACATTTGTAACATAGCAACAACGCACGAATATTGGAGGGAAAAAATTGCTATAAATTTTGCAAGACCTACTGAAAGCAAGACAAAATTTTATTCGTGGCCACAGGCAGCAAAGTTATATTGATGTTTTATTTATATTTATGGCCTTCTTTTCACGACGAAGTTAAGACGTGTTCACTTCTCTTACACTTTTTCATTTTTAACCTATCAAAAATGCATAAATAAACACATAATACCTGTAAATAATAAAAGCTAATGATAAATGCGGCATGAAACCTTACAAAACAATTAGACAATAAGCAAAAAGAATTATGTAGCTAATGCATCCAAAAAAAAACCTTAAGAAAAACATAAAACTGACAAGAATGTAAAAAAAAAAACAAAAAAACAAATAACGTACTCAATGTTGCAAAACCAATATCAGACCAGTTTCACAGTTCGTTATAAATTGTTATCACAGGTAGAAAAAATTTATAAAATACTAACTTAAATACACAAAATAAATCGTTCTTTCAAAGAAACACACAAATTTAAATGTTAATAGAACTAGTATTAAAGATGAAATATTGAATATATCTGAAAATTACGTGAAATAACTAACGTAAACGTTTCAAAGGAACCGAAATAATAGAAAATACGAATAAGAATGGCATTCATACACGTTTGTATATATATATATATATATATATATATATATATATATATATATATATATATATATATATATATATATATATATATATATATATATACATACATACTCACACACACACACATATATATATATAAACACACACGTATATACAGACAGACACGAATAGAGGGAAATTTATATATACATCGACGTGGCTAAAAATCATCCGTGACTAGATCATATATGTATTCATCACTAACGCCGCCATAGCATTTTTTGTCGAAGTGCAATATGTCATAACGTTATGCTTGGTATTTTTTAACGTGTATAGACTCTTCAGTGGATGACAGAGGATACTTTATAGCGAGTGTTTATATGAAAATGAACATTAGATAACAAGACTGTTATACCAACATCAAAAATAAAAACGCGTTACCAAATATTCCAACGCAAAAGTTATGTTACGTACTGCGTATTAGTGCCAATTTTTTTTCACAGTTGTAAATCGAGTCAAATCTCTTTCATTGAGTCTGCAATCCATTTAATAAAGTAATGCGTTTGAACTTGTGCGAATTTTTTGTCTCTAGCGTAGTAATGTGTTGTTAACCAGAATATAAAAGTACTATCTTGGTAGTCTCCTATCTTATCCACAAAAATATATGTGTTCATTGAAAACAACCTACATTTTATAGACAGAAACTTAATACCATGTAACAATTTCATCGTAACAATTACGTGACATCATCAAAGTTAATATCACAAGGCAAAGCAATGGAAATACAACTAGCGTAAACTATAACCGCTAGGACATTGGAGTAGCAGTACAGCATGCTAGTTCTTCTCTTGTACATTTCTTGTGCGACTTAACTTCAGATATGACGGTTCATTTATTTTCGACTCAAAATATGTTCCTCGACTGCTTGATCACCTAGCCGGAGTTTTGATTAGTTAAACAACCGAGGAAGAAGCGAAGTTGTAAAACACTCGTCTCGCATCACAGAAGACAAGATTTTTTTTTTCAATTTAGTTTCTACGAATTTGACGATGACAGTGTGCATTTAACTGAACTAACAATCTGGCATTTACTACACTGTCATTCTTTGTTATTATTTTTTTAAGTCTCACGCCCCTGGGGAACAGAAAAACCTTACAGTAGCTGTACAAATTGACGCCTAGCGTTGGATACGAAGGCATCATGATGCAACGAACATCTTTGGTTTCAGCAATGATATTGTAATGTTTAGATTTCTGAAGTAAATTTGTTTATTTTACAATGTTTTGCTCACGAATGTTATTAGTAAATACTACTTGGTAAAATTTATGGTAGTATTATCTAACGTGTAGGTGGGAATTTAATTTCCCTCACATAAAACGTAAAATGGTAGCAACGTACACTAAATATCACATGCAAGACTGAAAAATTTGACGAACACATACGAGAAAATAATCATACCGCAAGCGCAAAACTTTGTGTGCCTCATATATGTTCAATGTAATGTTCGACGTAAGTTGGATAAGTAAAGTTCCTAATTGAACCTCCGCGATTAAAACCGTTAGCTTATTGTGTAAATGATGAAAGGTGTACTTGTTCGAGTCCAATCACCAACAAAAATTGTATTGAATTTTTACATCAACAATAATTACAGCAAAAATAAAACAAAATGTTTTCAAAAGCGTCCCAATTTTCTTATCTTTATAAATAAGGAACTTTCCCGAACATTTGTCAGTTGAATTTACTGAATACATGTACGGTACATTTCCTCCCACCTAGACAGACGATGCTGGTTCGATCCCGGATTTTTCGCCCTTGGGAAACGTAGCGGACGTTGTCGGCTAGTGGGTTTCCTCAGGAACCTCCCATTTCCCCCACCTATTTTATTCCTCCACTGCCATAAACTTAGGGTCGGCGAGCGAAAGACATGTCTCGCTAGCCGAGACCTTCACCTCGGCCTCCACGCATATACACTGTGTGTGACACTGCCAGATGGCGGGAACACGTGGTGGATTTCATTTCATTTTTCACATATATCTTGTTCCCTTTGTGTGTCTTAAGCTTGTCTTTATAACTAACAGGTTTTGAAAGTAGCAGAGAGAGGTTTCCAAGAATAACAGTGAAATATTTCCTTCGGTTCATACAAGCTTCCGTCGAGACTTGAAGGAATGTTAGGGAGTCGTCACTGCTGTTGTGTGCGTAGGCATTATGTAGCTCAGACGGGCTTGGCGATGTAGAAACTGGGATTTGTTTCCGGGAGGAGAAAGAAGAAGAGATGAACAAGCGAGGACCCAAGAGGATGGCTTATATATAACCATCAGTCTCTTCACGTCATATCACCAAGTGCTAGAGCTGTTTATATCGATACATGTCTGAGGCAGGACTGATCTGAACATTGTGGTCACACCACTAAATGCTAGAGCTGTTTATATTGTTACATGTCTGAGGCAGGACTGATCTGAACATCGTGGTCACACCACTTACTGCTAGAGCGGTATCTATTGATACATGTCTGAGGCATAGCTGATCTGAACATCGTGGTCACACCACTAACTGCTAGAGCTGTTTATATTGTTACATGTCTGAGGCAGGACTGATCTGAACATCGTGGTCACACCACTTACTGCTAGAGCTGTTTATATTGATACATGTCTGAGGCATAGCTGATCTGAACATCGTGGTCACACCACTAACTGCTAGAGCTGTTTCTATTGATACATGTCTGAGGCAGGACTGATCTGAACATCGTGGTCACAACCACTTACTGCTAGAGCTGTTTATATTGATACATGTCTGAGGCATAGCTGATCTGAACATCGTGGTCACACCACTAACTGCTAGAGCTGTTTCTATTTATACATGTCTGAGGCAGGACTGATCTGAACATCGTGGTCACACCACTTACTGCTAGAGCGGTTTATATTGTTACATGTCTGAGGCAGGGCTGATCTAAACATCGTGGTCACACCACTAACTGCTAGAGCTGTTTATATCGATACATGTCTGAGGCAGAACTGATCTGAAAATTGTGGTCACACTACTAACTGCTAGAGCGGTTTATATTGTTACATGTCTGAGGCAGAACTGATCTGAACATCGTGGTCACACCACTAACTGCTAGAGCTGTTTCTATTGATACATGTCTGAGGCAGGACTGATCTGAACATCGTGGTCACACCACTTACTGCTAGAGCTGTTTATATTGATACATGTCTGAGGCATAGCTGATCTGAACATCGTGGTCACACCACTTACTGCTAGAGCGGTTTATATTGATACATGTCTGAGGCATAGCTGATTTGAACATCGTGGTCACACCACTTACTGCTAGAGCTGTTTATATTGATACATGTCTGAGGCATAGCTGATCTGAACATCGTGGTCACACCTTTACTGCTAGAGCGGTTTATATTGTTGCAAGTCTGAAGCAGGACTGATCTGAACATCGTGGTCACACCACTAACTGCTAGAGCAATTTATATCGATACATATATGAGGTACGTATGATCTGAACATCGTGGTCACACCACTTACTGCTAGAGCTGTTTATATTGATACATGTCTGAGGCAGGACTGATCTGAACATCGTGGTCACACCACTAACTGCTAGAGCTGTTTCTATTGATACATGTCTGAGGCAGGACTGATCTGAACATCGTGGTCACACCACTTACTGCTAGAGCGGTTTATATTGTTACATGTCTGAGGCAGGACTGATCTAAACATCGTGGTCACACCACTTACTGCTAGAGCTGTTTATATTGTTACATGTCTGAGGCAGGACTGATCTGAACATCGTGGTCACACCACTAACTGCTAGAGCAATTTATATCGATACATATCTGAGGTACGTATGATCTGAACATCGTGGTCACACCACTTACTGCTAGAGCTGTTTATATTGTTACATGTCTGAGGCAGGACTGATCTGAACATCGTGGTCACACCACTAACTGCTAGAGCAATTTATATCGATACATATCTGAGGTACGTATGATCTGAACATCGTGGTCACACCACTTACTGCTAGAGCTGTTTCTATTGATACATGTCTGAGGCAGGACAGATCTGAACATCGTGGTCACACCACTTACTGCTAGAGCGGTTTATATTGTTACATGTCTGAGGCAGGGCTGATCTAAACATCGTGGTCACACCACTTACTGCTAGAGCGGTATCTATTGATACATGTCTGAGGCAGGACTGATCTGATCATAGTGGTCACACCAATTACTGCTAGAGCGGTTTATATTGTTACATGTCTGAGGCAGGGCTGATCTGAACATCGTGGTCACACCACTGACTGCTAGAGCTGTTTATATCGATACATGTCTGAGGCATAGCTGATCTGAACATCGTGGTCACACCACTAACTGCTAGAGCGGTTTATATTATTGCATGTCTAAGGCAGGGCTGATCTGAACATCGTGGTCACACCACTAACTGCTAGAGCTGTTTATATTGATACATGTCTGAGGCAGGACTGATCTGAACATCGTGGTCACACCACTAACTGCTAGAGCTGTTTATATTGATACATGTCTGAGGCATAGCTGATCTGAACATCGTGGTCACACCACTAACTGCTAGAGCTGTTTATATTGATGCATGTCTGAGGCACGGCTGATCTGAACATCGTGGTCACACCACTAACTGCTAGAGCATTTTATATCGATACATATCTGAGGTACGTATGATCTGAACATCGTGGTCACACCACTTACTGCTAGAGCTATTTATATTGATACATGTCTGAGGCAGGGCTGATCTGAACATCGTGGTCACACCACTAACTGCTAGAGCTGTTTATATTAATACATGTCTGAGGCAGGGCTGATCGGAACATCGTGGTCACATAAATAACTGCTAGAGCGGTTTATATTGATACATGTCTGAGGGAGGACTGATCTGAACACCGTGGTCACACCACAAACTGCTAGAGCGGTTTATATCGATACATATCTGAGTCAGAGCTGATCTGAACATCGTGGTCACACCACTAATTGCTAGAGCTGTTTACATCGATACATATCTGAGGCAGAGCTGATCTGAACATCGTGGTCACATTACTTACTGCTAGAGCTGTTTATATTGATACATGTCTGAGGCATGGCTGATCTGAACATCTTGGTCACACCACTAACTGCTAGAGCTTTTTATATTGACACATGTCTGAGGCATAGCTGATCTGAACATCGTGGTCACACCATTTACTGCCAGAGCTATTTATATTGATACATGTCTGAGGCAGGGCTGATCTAAACATCGTGGTCACACCACTAACTGCTAGAGCTGTTTATATGGATACATGTCTGAGGGATGGCTGATCTGAACTTCGTGGTCACACCACTTACTGCTAGAGCTATTTATATTGATACATGTCTGAGGCATAGCTGATCTGAACATTGTGGTCACATTACTTACTGCTAGAGCTGTTTATATTGATACATGTCTGAGGCATAGCTGATCTGAACATCGTGGTCACACCACTTACTGCTAGAGCTATTTATATTGTTACATGTCTGAGGCATAGCTGATCTGAACATTGTGGTCACATTACTTACTGCTAGAGCTGTTTATATGGATACATGTCTGAGGCAGGGCTGATCTGAACTTCGTGGTCACACCACTTACTGCTAGAGCTATTTATATTGATACATGTCTGAGGCATAGCTGATCTGAACATCGTGGTCACATTACTTACTGCTAGAGCTGTTTATATTGATACATGTCTGAGGCAGGGCTGATCTGAACATCGTGGTCCCTCCACTAACCGCTAGAGCTGTTTATATTGATACATGTCTGAGGCATGGCTGATCTGAACATCGTGGTCACACCACTAACTCCTTGAGTTTTTTATATTGATACATGTCTGAGCCAAGGCTGATATGAACATCGTGGTCACACCACTAACTGCTAGAGCTGTTTATATTGATACATGTCTGAGGCAGGACTGATCTGAACATTGTGGTCACATCACTAACTGCTAGAGCTGTTTATATTGATACATGTCTGAGGCAGGACTGATCTGAACTTCGTGGTCACACCACAAACTGCTAGAGCGGTTTATATCGATACATATCTGAGGCAGAGCTGATCTGAACATCGTGGTCATACCACTAATTGCTAGAGCTGTTTACATCGATACATATCTGAGGCAGAGCTGATCTGAACATCGTGGTCACACCACTAACTGCTAGAGCTATTTATATTGATACATGTCTGAGGCAGGACTGATCTGAACATCGTGGTCACACCACTAACTTCTAGAGCAGTTTATATTGATACATGTCTGAGGCAGGGCTGATCTGAACATCGTGGTCACACCACTAACTGCTTGAGTTTTTTTATTGATACATGTCTGAGCCAAGGTTGATATGAACATCGTGGTCACACCACTAACTGCTACAGCTGTTTATATTGATACATGTCTGAGGCAGGACTGATCTGAACATCAACTTGTACATTAATAATACAATAATTCTTTGTTTCACGTACATTATCTACCTAAATAATTAAGAGGTTTAATAACTTGTGTTATATGTGGCAAAGGTATTTTTTACAGAACCACTATATTCTGGGGGTTTATAATTCGCAGTTACATAACTCGTGGATAAATTTCTGTTACCTTCAAACAATGAAGTTCTAAGTAAAAAAAAATTATCGCCAAAGTTCTTCATTTCGTCTGTGGCAGTACGTCATTGGCACGTCTAGAAGTGACATACTATCAATATTAACTATTAACAAACCCCCGAAACACTATACGTTTTCTTTGCCAGAATTAAACAAAAAATAGTCTTTTATGATAATAAAAATCCTCTTCAGTGGAGCAGACTGCAAATTGTAGTAGCCATTGATGAAAAGGTGCAGTAAGTTAGTATTTTTGCAACACCCTGGTACACCCTAATATTAGTCTGATGTTATTAGTTACGTGATACTACATCTTAAAACAGTATACTTGCAATCCCTTGGTGAGATAATGCAGCTCTTGGGGATTTAATCTAGATTGAAGCCTATCGACGCTATGTTTAAACGAAAAAGTGCTAACGAATGGTGAAAGAAACTATGAAAAATTTACGCAACAGAAAGTTGAAGTCGTTTTCGGCCCAACGACTGTAGGAGAAATGACTGTATGAGAAATGACTTTTTGTGAAGTTAATTTTAGGAGAAACAACTTTCGGTCTACTGCCTGTAAGTCTAGTGACTTTCGGGGTCCACTGCCTTTAGGAGAAATAACTTATGTTAAGTGACATATTGAAACTCTCTTTAGGAGAAACTATTTTAGGAGTACTGCCGCGCCACCCTTATTGCACTGCAAATTATGTAAATTGTTGTGTGAAATTTCTCAACGGCAGCTTCTCTCAACACTCTTTACTATTTTCTATTGCATGCACATCGCGTTTTTTCATTTTAATCTGAAAAGTATTTGCATTTATTTTGTTCTCTTTTGTTCGTTTTACTTGTAATTGTTTTCTGCTTTTTAGTATTGTGTATGCGGAATATTGCAATCCCGTGTTTTAAAAACGTAGTATATAAACATTATCTTTTATGTTGTAAATTTTTATTTTTCAGAATTATTCATCTTATATTGTCATACTTTTCTAAACTATATTTAAATTTTCAAGTCACAAAGTTTGGAAAGTTAGTTTAACGCAGTATATTTTAAAACTTTTTATGAAAATTATTATTTTTTAAAATTTTTCTCTAATATTGCATTGTTTTCCAGTTCTGAGCTATGTTTAACGTTTCAGCTCATCACGAAATAAGTTAAAAATCGATTCCGAAATATGTGCGGAACAGACAGACTGACAAGAAGCGAATAGTAAAACCCTGGTACTAAAGTACTAAACTGTATGTTGAAACATTACTGCAGTCGTTCTATAACAATTAGTCAATTAATGTATTAATAATTATGCGGCCATGGCCCTAGTGAGTCATTTATAAAGCTTATAATGATTAGTCATTTTGAAGAATATAGAATGTTCATGTCACTATAAAACCAAGACTCGGATGTTTTAAGTTGGGAAGACGTGGAAGAAATATGAGCGGGTTCTAACATATCGCCATTTTTATGATATGTACTAAATAAATCATTATAGGTCTTCGTGATAAAGTGAGCGAGGAAAATTTTACCTTTGGAAATGTCACTGTCGCACATAAATACTCATTTTTTTAACACAGCAAAACTGAAATAAAATTAACCGAAATCTACACACTTGTATTATATGTAAATAATAAACATTTTTTATCAAGTTTAATAGGTTCCGACCGACCACACAATTTATCTTACACGCGCAAACATATAAGTGACGTATCGAGAGGGGTAAGACATTTCCCGTCGTTATTCGTCACGCGCGGAAAGGTACGAATTGAATAACAATAGAACTTAAGCAGGGCTTGTTGCTCACTTTATCCCGAACCACATACAATATACAACATACCGGTGTGAAAATATAGCTCAAAATGGAAGGTAACCAAAAAACATTTTCATTTTGAAGTGTTGGCATATTGATGAAACTAAAATGCGATGATTTAACGAAATGAGGCATTTTAAAGTACGGGTGACTGTGTAAAAATATTCGTAAACTACATGCAATTTAACATATGTGTAACATACTAGGCGTTTGTGTAACCCTTACAGATACTGTAGCCAACATAGAGAACAGTTACACACAAAGAGAAAATTATGATCCACCTTGTACTTAAAGTGGTCCTTATAAATGAAAGATTGAATTTGTCGTCGAAACCATTACTTTAAGTTATTTGAACAGCCAATAATATCAACACAGCTAACTTTCCTCACTTGTCTCTGGGTCTGAACGATCACGTCTGTGATGCAAGTACAGTTCTGGCCGTAAAATTATTTCATCGAACGAACAAAAAAAATTAATTGTAACTCAGAGTTTTAAGTGGTTATTTATGTCCAGACATTATCTAGTGCAATTTTTGTTTAAGGGGAAATTCATGCCCTGACTCAAGATTCGTGAAAGAAATATAAATGTTGGAAGAAAACGGATGAAAATTAACAGTAAATTTCAAAACTAAAGAAAGGAAGGGGCCTATCTCACTGAGGCATAAATTTATTACCTCCGAGAAAGGGTTCTCGTGGATACAAGTTTAAATTAAACGTCCATAAATGTACAAAGTAAACAATGCATTGACGACTCTCACAGGTAAGACCGCAAGCAAGAATATGTATTGCATGACGGAAGAAGGTGTTCGTGTCGGGCAGTTTAAAGCAACGTTCATTGAATTAACAGCATGGAACGCTTATATAGACCCTCATAGCTGCTAAACGACTGTTGTTGGACCACCGTACTGAGGTCGCAACGCTTGGACAGCAATACACTACTCGAAAGAAAAATAACAAGGAAAAATCATCAAGGAACAAACTACAATAACAACGCATGTCTCGAGAAAAATTTTAATTAATCAGAAATCAAACTACGAGGAAAATAAAATAACACTCTCCAAAATGGTGTGCCCACATCCCTACAGTCATGTACACATCTATTCCAGTCCTTGTATGCGTAAGGGTTGTTCTCGTCCAGTTTTATTTCCATTTTCTCCCATAGTTTTGTTACTTGTCATTTTGTCTGCTTTTCTTTTTTCTTTTTTTTTTCATTTAACGACTAAATTACCATTCCGGTACTGTATGCAGGTTATGTATCAGTGTTAACAACAGCAATGCTCTCTTATATATATATATATATATATATATATATATATATATATATATATAAAATACCTTCTAGTTCTTTTGTTTTCTTGCATGTTTTCAGGAGCTCAGTGTACAAACACACACACACACTCATATATATATGAGTGTGTGTGTGTTTATATATTTCTTCATATTGCCATTAACACCAGCTGCTAAAATAGTTCAAAGATCATTTAAAAAAACAATGTTGAATGTTTTAAATAACGTATTCCGGGTATAATAGACTGTAAATTCAAATGGTGCTTGTTACAGCAGCATATCCTCGACATCGCACACGACGATCTCAAAAGGCGATGTGAGGCTGAGTATTGATTTGTTTGTTCGCCTTGTTCGACATGTCGGAGGAAAGGAGGGGTGGTTAGCGCGACCTGGTGACGTCATCTGTCGTCGGTTGTCTCCAACTACCTCCCTTCCATCAATCCAAACAATCTTGTAAACACACTTCACCGTAATGTACACACACCATCAATGTGGCTTGGAGGTGTCATTATTGTGAGGGAAAATCTGTAGTCTATATCAAGGTTTTTTTTTTTTTTTAGCTATGCTTACGGAATTATTCAGAATGAGTCACGACGAAGTACGCTTAACTGTGTGTGGCGATAGCTCATAAAAAAGTAAGTCTAAAATGTGTTTTAAATTTATCCTTAAAGGCAACACACTAGGAGTAATGATTCTTTTAATATCTATGTTATAATACCATTACATTAAAAAACGGATTACAACTTAATTATTTCTTTGTTTACACACTATTCAGAGTTTCGCTGTCCAATAATATAATTCCTTTTTTAATTTAAGTTACATAACAAACAATTATACGTATAACAAACTGTTAAAATTTGTGAGGGATTGTATGAAAAAAATATTTATCCAAGATATGAGAATACCAGACAAAAAGGCAAGCGTGTTTCTGTTCCACTTGGATTGTCGTGGTCGACTGTTTTTATTCATTTCCACAACATTGAGCTGTCCGTGAGTGAGGAGAATTGCTGTATTTTGTGTGTGTGTGTTTTCTTTTCATGTCCCTACGTCTCTACAGAAGACTTTTTAGGGTCATGATTAGTCACGCTAAGAAGTAAATTTCAGAATTATTTTCGTATATCCCCAGGGTAATGCTAGCAGCATATACAATTCTTCGTGTCTTTGAGGATACTTATTGTATTTTAACTTTATACTGTTTATGGAAAAGAACTGAAAATTTTCGCACGCTCTTTTTTTTAGGCGAGAATGAAGTAATAATATGAAACAAATACTTCATTTTAAAATTGACACAGAAAAAAGACAATTTTTTTTCAGTAAGATCAAGACTTGGATAGTGCTTCTGACAATGACATATGTACGTTGTTAGTCCACATTTACTAAATTCTGATAAACGTCTGGTATTAAGTAGTAAATGTGCATAAACTACTGTTCGTGACACCGTGGAAACAAATTATATTTTACTAAATTAACTATGGCTTTTTGAGTACGTTTTATACAGATCTTAAATAGAAATGGTTAACTCTGAAAAATAAATACGAATTGTGAAATCGAATCGTTGATATTAGAGTTTGCCACAGACCGAATATACGAATCATATCAAAATAACACAAAGTTAAATATCCAGCTCCAACGATGATACTTATCGCATAACAAAACTGCAATACGAGTTATTTACACAACGGCTGAAACACCAATCACACAATTAAATCATATATGAATTGTTTTCGTTACCTGTACATAAACTTCCGGTTTAGCTATATCTCTCAGTCAGATAACAATTGTGATAAAAATAAGCAATGCAATGCTCATGCAATGGCTAAAGCTGCCAGGTGTCTTAGGTCTTAGCTGCGACTAAGGCCACGAACACTTCCAGATAGATGAAGGTTTTGTATGGTAGGGAACAGCAAATTTACGTATACACACATATATATATTAAGGCGGATGTCTGCATGCCTTGTATGAACAGAGTTGCAACGTGCCAGCAGAACTCTGTTTTCTAAGAAACTTCTCAACTTGTTTCGAATGTGTGCATTTACGAAAAGAACGAAAACTTCAAACGATGCCGGAATTGTAGTTTCAGAACATCGCGTTAATTACATAGATGATCATTTCGAAGTCCCTCAAAATGGCTAAAAATGGGTTTTTCATCTATTATACCTAAACAAATACTTACAACAGGATTCGCGTGAAACTACGATAGGAAAGTGTATTGGACTTTACTTACAACTTTCCACCAATAAAAAGTGTCAGTCAGGCGAGTGTTCTATGATACCACTGCACGCGGTTTGTGTCTTACGATAGAGGTGATATCGCACCAGATGAGCCGGTCGACATCGCCCTTGGCGCCGTGCCTCACTCACACAATGATGCGGCCACCAGACGGGTGCCTTAAGGGCGCCGCCTACCCGCGTGTGAGAGGCTCAAAAGCAACGGAGCAGTAAGGTCGACCTTGAAGCGCGCATCAAATGCCGCGTCGTCTCAACGAGCCAAGCGCTGAACTAGCGTGCAAGCTTCCCGCCGAAAGGTTTTTACTACGGGACACTAAGCGGTGACCATATAATTTTATTGGTGGAAAGTCTGCAACTAAGTTCAGTGCACGTCGCAATCTGAGTTTCACATACATTCGGTTAGTACATTTTAAGGTACGGCAGTCTGAAAAGGCCTTATTTGGCCATGTTGGAGGGCTTAGAAACAGTGTTTTTAATGAGCGTGGCGTCTTAAAAATGAGGTTTCAACCTTGTATGAAGTTTATTTTCTTTTCGTACGTTGGCACAGTGGGTACACGTAGAATATTTTTGTAGAAAAAACCTGTTTACGAACACACTACGACGCATTTGAAGCGTGGGGTAGGCGGTAGGGTGTTAACCCGAGGGCAGGGCGTCACACCCCGAGAGAAGACTTTCAGTGTGGGAGCCCGTAGGCGTCCACCATCCTCTGAGAGATGACGTGGAATAAGGTCTTGTAACGGAGCAGCGACGGAACACAAGAGCGCGAGAAACGTGAGCACCCCGACAAAACCCACCATCCAACGGAATTGAACGCAACGTTTCGCCGGGAACACACTACACCTCCGCGGCCCTTAACAAATCATAGGTAGCGTTGGATAGTCTTTGCGGTAGTTACAGAGGATAAATTTACATACCTTTACGGGAGCAGGGGAGGGTGACGGGAGGGTGACTGTTAGCGAGCGAAGATAGACTTTTGTGATTTGATTTGAATGGAAGGTGAAATGACATGAGTCGGACAGCTACTGAGATACGACAAGGGCAGTATCGTAGTGCGGTCCTGGTGGCGGATGACACAACTGAGCCAGTCATATCTCTGGTACGCAGAAATATATAGACTGTAGCAGGAGTATTTGCAGTGGCTGGTGGCGGATAGGACAGAGGTGGAAACGCCGTGTGAACAGTAGGTAGGCCAACCCGCCGACCAGCACAGAGTTGCGGGTCTTTCTACACCCTAGGGGCAGACAGTACATGACAGAAGAAGTAACCTCGTGACGGGTCGAGCCGTCACAGCTGAAAGAAATGTAACCTAAATGAAGTAGGTATGCAGTCAGAAAGTTAGGAAAACAACGAGCTGACTTGTATAAATCCAGCTGTTCTGCGAGCCACATATAGCGATGTTATGCTTCCTGTTAAAATATACCACTACTTTGTTATAGCTAAGTATTTGCGGTTAAAATAATTTTCTACAGCTGGAAATTATTTTTAAACAAAAACCTAAATGTACTGTGTCTGTGTGGTGTTCTGTCTTTAAAATATTCCTTTACTTTGTATGTTAACTTACTGCTTTGCAGTGTTTCGTGAGTATTATTTATCTATGATAACTTTGAAGTTAGAATAGTCGTACGGTGTGTTATGTTCGCTAAAAAACAGGTTTGAAAATTACGTGTAGTTAGCAGAATAGTTAAAATTACGATTCATAAAAACAGTGACGACATTTTTTTGGTTTTTGGGTTTTCTAAGATCCCCTCTGAATTATCGTATATATTACAAAAGATTAGTATATAACCAGAATGAAAGGGTTAATGGACGTACGCGTACACAATTGCTTACGATTTGTTGACAAAACCTGTATAACGGTGTTCGTGCAAGCCGCAAAGACAACGGTGACAGTTGTCTTTCATTATGTTCGTTGTACAGGTCTTGTCAACAAATCATAAGCAATGGTGTATGTCCATAGACCCATTCGTTCTTGTTATAAAGTCCCATTGCAGCAAACATTAGAAGGTCTATTAGGATATTACATGTTATATGCACGTTATACTTTTATTTTGTATTAGGTGTATAACGAGGCGTTACCGTCCCACACAGGACTTATTCTTTACGTCATTTGAAGCAAAAATATTTCATATGCATGTGGGTCATTTTGCCAGAATTTTCAGAGAAATTACAAATACTATTTTAAACTTGACGAATAAAATTCAATAGTAAGTCAATGCTGTTTTAGCATATCCTTTTGTATGTAAACGAGCATTAACAGACGTAGACATGAAAACACCAGTCAAGCGTCTCGGAATTCTGCAGATTGTTAATGCCATTCCGTGAGGAATGTGCCCCATCGGTAAACTAAACGTAGCCATAGCACTGCCTATTGTCATTTAACCAGGGTTACACACACATTTTATGTACAGGATGTCCAAAAACAATCGCGTAATAAATACAGCGCATGAATCCCTAGCTAAATTAGAGCAGAAAATGTTAGTCGCAGAATGTTGCACGATTATATTTTACAGCACTGTATTTAGTTCCGTCTTGCGCTCCACAGATAGCGTACTTTTCTTGGTACTGTTTTAACCTGCATACTGTGGATGAAAGTTAATATCCCGACCGAACATGAGTTTACGTTTACTTGACGTAAAATTTATAAAATAATACCTGGACGTGGAGCTCAGAATAAAAACGACGTAAGCCCGAAAAAATTCTTGGGTTAAGTATGTTTACAAGAAAACATTTCGTTTATCCTTCTTAGAATTCACAAATAATTGTTGTTTACATTTAAACCTACTATGTTTTAACTAAATTTTTGCTAAAATTATATACATACACGCACTCATTTTATACCAACTATCTGCGAACAGTGTCTATGGACATACGCCACTTGTGTTCTGAGCGTCTCATTATGCGTGTTTGCTCTAAAATTATGTAAAAAATAAGCCCTGTGTGTGGCAGTAACTCCTCGTAGTGTGTGTGAGTATTTCAGTGCTTATTTTGAAACAACATATTCTTTACCACTTACATGTAATATTAAAATAACATCAGACGACGTACACGTGTATGTTTGAAGTGAGTGTTGTATGCAGCTGGACTGAGAAGGTGGTGGTTGTGTTGCAGTGGACAGCAGCGAGCAGTTCGACACGAGCCGCGCCTTCCTCAAGGAGCTGGACGTCGTCAGCAACGTGTGGATCGGCCTCAAGAGAGGCAAGAAGGAGGGCAAGTTCTCCTGGACGTAAGTCAACACCCCGCCTTTGTTCAACTGTGAGCGAGGTGGTACATGGCCCGGTCAGCCTCGCCTCGGCTTTACAATCTAGTTAGCTGTCGCTCTACTGGAGAACTATTGGATGGTTCATACAGGCCATCATCCCCACTACTGAGTATCTGGACCATTGGTTCTGACTAATTACCTAACTCTCTAAGATATGTTCAAAGTGATTATACTTCTACCTGTACTTTGCAACTAATACTAATTTAAGATTTTTCCTTCAAAATATTACTTACAAGGCAGTGTGCTCTCCTGCTTATATCATTTTCGCAATAGTAATTTAAGCCTAAACGAGAGAAGATATCAAAAATCTGTTTGACAGTTTTGTTTAAAATGGTTTTCAACGTGTTGGTTTTTATTTTCAATGCGTACAGTAAATACTGTGGTTTAGAAACTGATTATGTAAATAATTAAGTTTTTGTGATATGACTTGTTAGTCGAAACAGTACAACTTCTTATCTTGAAAAAAAAAATATAACTATTACAGCAAAATTCATGTCAAACAAAACTGCCTATCATATGTGTGATAACTGCTCTTGTTTAGGTTTGAAAAAATTAATTAGCGTAAAAACAGTATAAACGGGGTAACATGGTCTTAACGACCGCACAACCCTGTGCCTATTCCATATTTGAAAACAAGTTTTTAATTCAAACCAATATATAACATTACTTTGCTAAACGTCACAATTGGCGTGTGATATTGCTCCCAAAATACCAATCTCATGCAATGAAAAAAATATTACCCTTCATTAAAAATAGCACGAAACCCTAAGTTGGAGATAGTTTTATTACACGTAAACAAAAACTATTCGCCAATATGGGTTCTCAGAATAATAGCATAATTTTTTATATGAGTCATTACAAAGAAATAAAGAGTTAACTTTATGAAACATAATGACAGTTTACATTACAACGACAGCATTTAGGTTCAGTGTTTATGTTGTAAACAAAAGATATGTCACTGCTCAATATAATTACTTTTAATCCAAATTACGAAATTGTGTATGAATAAAGTAATGTCTATGTGAAAGGTGATAGTGGAAATCATCGAAAAACGCATCTCAAATTTTCTTGAATCATGCCAAACAGGAATGGTGTGTTAATATTGTATTCTTGGCTAACGTTTCGCCCTAAGTTCTGTTTATAAACACTGTGTCATGGGTTTTGATATGCTGAGCGTTATTCAAACGTATTCAATTACTTCATTACATTTACTGACGATGTCATAAAATTACATGCATGTAGGTGAATTTTTACTGTGCACAGTAACACAGACGATAAATAGACATCTAAAACTTCCGTAGGGTCAATGACCTGCAGGCCAGTCCTGTGTACGGTGTGTGTTCATTAGCTGCTCCAGTGAGTGGCTAGTTGCATACACGACACGGTAGAGCGGGAGACAGTAAGTGTTTTTCATGATTGTTTGTTATTGGTTCAGAGTACTCAAGGACGAGTTTCAATTCACGGAAGTGACTCGCATATACAGCAGTTCAAAATGTAACGTCTCTCAGAATGAAAACGCAAAATTTCCTGGTCTCTAGTGGTACGTCTACTGTAACAAAAACAGACTGCATACGAGTGTTCAGCTGCACATGTCAAATGCAGGGCTTCAAGTATTCCTACACAAATTGTACGTCAACGGTGTAACTTAAAAACATTTAAGCATAGGAGATATGCACAAGGCTTATTAAGGAAGATTCTGCAATACATACGCTGGTCAGCGGCATCCTTAACGCTCCCCGATTTTGTACCGCGTTGAGACTTAAAATATTTAAGTATTGTAGACATGAACCAAGCTTATAAATAAAGACTGCCAAGCCTGCAGACATTTACTTAAATCGTATATTAAAGCTATTCCTTCTCAAAGAATAAATTTAAAGATAATTCTACAAACTAAATTTACTATATGGGAAATTTGGTAAGGCATACTGCCACGTTGAGAAGTATTGTCAAAAAAATTAAAATTAAAATTCAAAGTTCACTAAAAATTATGAGCTCTCTCTCTCTCTCTCTCTCTCTCTATATATATATATATATATATATATATATATATATATATATGATATAATTTGATAGGCTACATTTTATGTATAAAATTATTTGTTCGAAAGGTTGACCTTTAAAATTTATAGAATGTTAAGTAATTACATTTACGTAGGTTTCCTATTTCAGTACTGTGGAGTTTAACTTGCTAGCAGAAAATTGCCAACATTTTGTCCTCGCCATTAAGGGTATCTGATCACTTTTCTTATCTCATATAAATGAAAATTGTATCAAACTATGGAATCTACTATAAAATAAGTTTCATGTACAATTTAGACACAATTACGAACAGTTTGACAGTAACAATGTGTTTAAAAAATTGAAAATAAATGTATCCAAACCAAATTTTCCATTTTAAATCGGTATTCCCTTAAATACATAACAGCGTCATAAAGTAATGCCTTTATAATCTTACACCAAACAGTTTTACTGTGCCCTAGTGACTAACAAATATTATAAGCTGCAGATTAGCGTGTCAATATAGTAGGCGTTTTTTGTAAATTATTCCTTGTTTTACATCTTTCACCATCTACTACCTTATAAAAACGTACAAAAATATGAAATACACAAAAAATTTAGTTTATTTCTGATAATTTAACGGACTTAAGGGGGCCTCCCTAGGGCGCTTGAAATGTGTTGCATCGAGTTGCGATTGTTCCTTTTTCGACCAATGTAGCTATACCATATGTGAGAAAATACAAACTTGAGATAGATAGATAGAAACATCTGTTTTACTTTAAAATGTAGTTCCAGTAAAGGACGTTATATTGTTATCGCTTTAAATCCCACAGGAAAAATAATAGTAAACCAATGTTTGAATGTTGAGTGGCTTGTGCATAGAGGCGATACCGCATTACATACGCTGGCCAGCGGCATCCTTATCACTCCCCGATATTTTACCACACAAGCGTAGCTTGTCTAGGGAACCACCTTTATGGACCGTAGTGTTGGTCGGCAATCAACTATAATAGTAATTTTTGGGGGGGGGGCTGAACTGTTGCCCCTTGGAAGGACAGCACTTCCAGGTTTTTCTGTCAGTGGTGTATTTAAAGAGCTGTTTAAATTGTCCGCTGGAAGGGCAGCCCTTCAGGTTTGTTAGATTAGGTTACGTTAGGTTAGGTTAGGATTTGCCAGGTTAAATTATGTATTATATTATATTTTATGTTACAGTCTGTCTCACGTAAGAATTTAATTTTTTTTTGCAGCTCAAAAGACTATCATGGGTATATATTTCTACATAAAACTATTTTTGATTTTAATAAATTGCATAGTTTAAGAGCCAGCTGAGTGGGTTTATGCAAAAATTACTTGTGTCAGAGGAAAACACTGAATATTCCATGGAAACAGCTGTAAAAGAAAGGATAGCACAACTGTTAAAAAGTGGAATTCTTATATGAGACAGACTTTTAGGTTACGTCAGGATATGTTGTCTTTTCCAAGGGGCGACAATTGAGACAATACTTCAGATACAGCACTGGAAGAAGAATCGTGAAGGACTGCCCTTCCGAAGAGCAACAATTCAGATTCGCCATAGTAATGAAGGGAAGCATACAGCGGAGTGGAGGTTGGTGAATGTGTTACAGGAGCATGAACCCAATGGAGCTGCAGTCTAGCGGTGGATACTTCATGGAGGCACCTCCAGCCGTCGACACCCCGCTGTGTGTAGCCACTGACCCCGCGCATGACTTCCGGTGGCACTCTTTCAACTGCGGTGGTCCCGAGGTCGCTACCTTCATCTGCGAGCTGCCAGGTGCGTCCCACTTCTGCCAAGTCAGTACTTTACTGCACCCTCTATTAGTGTAGTGCGACCATTGAGCGCTAAATAAATAAGTTTAACATGAGGAGGGTATCCGAGTGCCAGGATATAACCATGGATGCAGACTAATCAGTAGGCGCCCATAGACGTCTGCTCGTCTAGAAGGATGACGTGGAATAACGTCTTACATTGGATAAGCGCGAGGAAAACGCACCGGCCGGCAGTATCGTTCGTCGTGATTCCCACGAGCGAAAATCCAGGTGTCGGCCCCAACAGGAAAGGGGGGACCCAACCCACCTGCGCTTGAGAGTTTCAAAATCGGCGCGTTTATTTAAAACATAATTTTCGGGCCCCTCAAAATGGCCAAAAATGGGTTTCTCAGACAACCGTATCTGTAAAAATAACAACCGGATTCGAGAAACATAATTATAGAAGCAAGCGTTAGACTTTGAACTATGCTGTCCACAAATAAAATAATGTGGTCACCGCTTAAAGTCCCATAGAAAAAAGGATAATAGTAAAGCACTGCAAGTCAGCTGAGTGTCTTGCACGGAGAGGAGATTACCGCTCCTGCCTCACACACACAAACGCAGCCTATCTAGGGAGACCTCATAACTCAACGCTAAAAGCATTAATCTATAACGGTAGGTTTCTTGAAGCCAATTTGCGAAAATTAATCAAAAGCAATCCTAGACAACAGCATTAGCTAACGTTTTAAACAAAATTGTTCCCAGTGTTGCAAACTTCTGAGGCACAATTTCTGGCGCTCAACCTCGTGCATTTAACTGCGGCGCAAGAGATCACGCGTAGCGAATTAGTAATTCTGGATAAATTTTTGCTCTTAAAGTTGGAAAATACCATTATCTAGAATTGTCATTGAGTATTTTATCCATATTGGCTTCTAAAAAAACGTAGAAATCAATTTATGTTTTCAGCGTTTATTTATCTACCGCTCACTCTTAAGGGCTTGTTCCTTAGTTTTTTCTCAAACTGGTGCCAATAACTCAAATATTTTGAAACCAAAATCTTTGAAAAATGTTGAGACAATGTGCGGTCACACGATGCACAATACAGTCGGTGCGTTTTTTTCCAAGTTATGTACTATGCGTCAGCAAAAAAAAAAATATTTGGCTTCATTTTGGCTTATTTTCACAACAAAACAACGTGGTACTTTGGGTGACAAAATCTGAAAAGAAAAAAAAACGTTTGATACATTGTTACAAATAATTCAGCTACAAATTAGGACATATTAGTGACAAAACTGTGGAGTAAAATTTTGATATAAGTATTATGTAGCAATAAGAAAAATATTTTCGAAATCACTGCAAAACTATGGAACAATCCCTTAATGGGAGTCGAGTTCTCTAGTCACTACGCCAACCGCGGCCTCTATCGAGCACTGTGAATGACATACTGTGTTGATTACGTAGGAGGGCGGGCGGGGGGTGGTGTGATGGTAAATTTTTTAATTTTGTTTTTACTTCGATGTGTTGTTAACGTTATTGGTAAGGTCTAATTAATGCCAAAAAATATTCAAAAAATTTTAAAAAGTAAAAAACAAAGATTTAAAAGAAAACAATTTGTCATGAAGCCTTTTTAGCAATTGCTTCAACTGGAAAGTACCGTATATTTCCCCATAAAATTTAATTTGCTGATTCAGTCGAGTTGTAAACTATGGTATGTCCACTTTACTTTGTATTTATGTAGCCATATAATACTTTTTAAAAAATTAAAAATTTAGTGTGTTTCATAGTGTGCCTTTGTTCGAGGGGAAGGCAGACGTCAGTTCTGCACCTTCCGCTTAGGGGCGATGATACTAACTGTAGGCGAGCAAGAGTCGACCTTACAGCACGCTTGCTTCAATATTCTGAACGTTCTCCTTGTAGTCCAAAAACACGATAGTTAAATCTGCAACAGTACGATATTATTGCACTTATCAATTGCCTAACGATTTTACTAGAGGTGCCACAATATATGTATATTTTACCCCTTTACCCTGACGACACTTAACGCTGAAGCACTAAAAATGCAGTTTTTTTTATCAATTTCTCTACTTTTACCTCATTAAAAACTATTTAAAGTACTACAGTCAAGTACTGGGTCTACGAACTTTTTTTTGCCATTCCTAAAAAAATCATACCCCTAGAACAGTAATTTACGGAGATATGTGTATACGCGTAAACACTGGTACTACAGACGAAATCTTGCCAGCGACTCCCTCCTGTTGAAATGCAAGGTATATACGAGTAAGTGGCGAAAATACACAACCAGGATGAAAGTATATAAGAGGACTTCAAAAGTGCTAAGTTTACCTTGAACAGCTTCTACCTTACTGGCACAGTGACGACTCATTCGGCTCGCATCTGGGAAGGACCCGGGTTCGATTGCCAGTTTGGCCACCCGCCATAGTTCTCAGTAATTACAGGGGAAGATTCCTTACTACATACAGGCCATGGCAACTTCCGTTCCTATACCAGTCTCATTTGTTGACGAGATGAGGAGCCTAGCCTACCTGCATTCACTAACACTAAGATGTGCATTCATATGACCCAGGTCTTCCCCTTACGGACATAATTTTAAATTATTAAAAAACATGTCTTCAGTTTGGAAACTAGTTTCAGACGCGTAGTAAAACAACTGTCAACTACACAAGCGTTTTTCAAGTTTAAATTTTGACAAATAAAAAAATAGAAGCGTTTCAAACCGCCCTCTGTTCTTCAAAACGAATCAACCATTCCTTTATCACTAATTATTATTATTATTATTACATTCATGAAATGTCAAAAAGTGCCCAATGTTTCAGCTAAACGTGTAGGATCTATGCCTTTTATTTTCGTTTACTGGGATGGAATCTTCGATTAATTTAATTTTTATATTTTTTCAAGCTAATTTTCGTAACTACGCTGTGGTAGGGAATATAGCAGGGACGACCAACCCTATGCCCGCGGGCCAAACATTGGCCCGCCACTGCATTTTAAGTGGCCCGCCATAAGCTGAAGCAGTTGCATAATATTTCAAAGTTACTTACACTGACAGCAAAAATATTTAAATAATGATTTCATATTTGGCAACGCTCCTTATCTAAATACTGTGGAGACTATTCTCTGTTATACTACTATAAAACAGTACGTTAATCTTCAGCTCATAAAAAGAAGTCGATGAGAAAGTTTTTTATCGTGGCCCGCGACATTATTCGGTTCGACTTTTGGGCCATAGCTTCGAAAAGGTTGGCCACCCCTGGAATATAGTATGTATAACAAGTTAGACAGTTTTAACCTAGCGTATCTGAAATCCTTTCATTAATTTGGCCTGTGGATTCCCGAACATTAAACTAAAAAAGAATTCACAAAAATAAATCGGACAGATAAAAAACCAGGACAAAAAAAACAATGTCATTACCCCACAATAAACAATGTAAAGGTGGCGAGGAGAATATTTAGTAAGTGTGTAAGCCCATAGGTGACTAATTATACTCTTTTAGTAAATTTTATTTTTAAATCCCAAAAGGGAGAAGGTATCGCAAAACCGTTACATAGAATTGTTGCAAATTGTTCAAAAATATAAATTTTTATAATTTAAGAAAATTTAATTAAGTCAATAATTCGCCACAATTATCTACACTTATGTTTTAAAACTATTGCTCTACATATAACAAACCATTTCCAACATTTCTATGTAACGATTTTGCGATATCTGCTGCGTTTCAGGATGTAATTAATTAAACTCGCAAAAACAGCATTAATATGAACCAGTGGTAGCGTCCCTACACTAATGAGGTCTGAGCACGTTGTCGACGGACCTAACACTTATTGAGCGACAACTGGGCGTGTTTTTGTTTGAGATGACACACTTAGGGCGGAAACCAAGGAGTGACGCTGACCGGAGAAGAGTATATCTGAGTGTAGAAGATAAAGAGGGACAGCAAATACGAAAACACGCTTCGTTTTGAGACAGTTTTTCTCACAAAAAAAAAAAAAAGAAAGCAAGTTACTAAAGGGTTTTAATACAGATATGATTTCACAAAGGACGCATCTAGGTTACTATAGTTAAATTATTTAGTAAGGCCTAATAGAATAATGTGTTTCTACAAATAAAAAGCGCTATATTAAAATATTTTGCTGAAATTCCAATTTTTTATAATCGTGCTGATATTCGAGTATCAAAACTTCGACTATGGAAACAGACATGGCTTTTGTCTTTGCTTCAAAAAAGTTAAACTGTCGTAGGTATATTTTTCTTTGAGAAATTAGGATAAGCAAATCATCCTAAAGAGGTTGTAATTTATTGACTAGGGACGTTCCTTAACAATGTGATATTTGACACTCATGACGATGTTACGAGGCGTAACTGGAGCAGGAAGTCACCTTCTCAACGAGCGGAAATAGGCATTACCTCTCTGTGAATTGCGAGTGGTCTGTTGACTGCTTCACCACGACCTCCCAGAATGTAATGGTATTCACATTAAGAAGCCTCCCTGCATACTTTTTTAAACGTTGCAGCGAATTAGGATTAATATTTATTTTGAAGAAACTACTGAACGAGCACTACATTTTGTTACGTTTACGTAAAAATTTACTCATTTTTGGTTGCTTGGTAATTGGTATAGTGTTTACTTAAAACGTACAGTATTTTATATAATACGGGATTCTGGCAATATAAGTGAGACTCGCAGTCTAAATATCAGGTACGGCTTTAATTTATAATCTATACAAACTATTACATTCCTTTTACGATGTTCTTTACGGAGGGAGGCAAGAATAGTTAGATATATAATTATACATTTATGAATACTTATGAGCCACTCAATTTAGTTACTACGATGACAGTCCCACGTTGTTAATGATGCCGAGGCTGATGTAAGGAAACGGCACGTCGTAGATCTGGACGTCGTGGTGCATCTTGGTAGTGAAGTGGTCCAGGCGACGATATGGGGCAGACAGACCTCGTATGTAGCGTGACACGCCCCTTTATCGCGCCATGTGTGGCAACTCGTGCCGCTGTTGGAGTGGGGAGTTCTGCCTTGCAGTTTGCAGCAAATTATGTTTAATATTTTGAAATCCATGGCCGGATGGCCTGGTTACTGAACGTTATGTTAGAACCAGGGTTACAGGGTTCATAACAATTTGTATATATATGAAAAGATTACTCGCTTAAAATATGTCAGTATAATATTTCTTAACGCTTAATGGGAATTTTATTTAGAGTCGCTGAAACGGCTTTAGAGCGACAAAGTTAATTACAAAATATTTGTTATAAAAATGTTACTTATGAGTTTTGGTTATAACTTATATATTACACTATTTACAGCAATGTTGATATCTAATATGCTATAAGAGGTTTGTTCGCGTGGTCTGCCAGTCTGCCAGTTTTGTGCCAGTTCTGCTAGTTTTCTGCCAGAAGGCGTTCGTTTTACCGGAAGTGTTTTTTTGGTGTGCTGTTCGGGTGGGACTAGCAGATGCCAGTTTTGCCAGAAATGACTGCCATTTCTGCCCATGCTCGGCGAGTAAGGGCAGAACTAGCAGCAATAAAAAAACATCACGTGTGACGTCACATGACGATGCTTGTTCAAAACAAACTCTCTCGTCCCGTGTTAAACAGTGATATAATTTTTGTCCCTGCTGTAATAATCAAGTAATAGAAGAATTGTGCAAATTCTTTTCTTTCCGAATTAATTAAAATCACCGTAGTCACGAACAAAGCCAGATAAAGTTGCAGAGTAATAGTAGTTCTTTTG
>PNEQ01002383.1:35911-62138 GCA_003012365.1 Medauroidea extradentata
GACGACACAAGCCCATTCAAGGGTTTCGAGGAGCAGGACAGTATCAGTCAGCAGTTGAAGTTCGCTACACCACGGGGACATCGCGTTTCCAGCAGAGTGCGGCAACAGCCAGGGAAATTTAAGGACTACGTTCTAGATTGACTAGTATCTTAGTTTGTACAGATAAGTTAGATTTTTTTTTTTTTCGTGTTCATGCAATACATAGAAGACTATCTTGTAAGGGAGGGGTGTAGTGTACTCTAGGTTAGGTTGGCATTACCACGAATTACAGATTGTCCGCCCAGTATGGCGGGAACTTCCATAACAACAAGCAGTGATCGTGTGTGGGCCCTCGGTCCGGGCGAGTTATGAGCTGAGGACTTCGTGTGTTACGCGATACCCCACAGGGGGTTCCGGTACTCAACACTAACAAAGTAATAAGAATGACGAATGGAAATTAATAAAAATGTTGATGACAAAATGCAATAAACATTGCTGATTGGTGATAACATTAATAATGCTCTAGCAGCATTTATCAACATCCGTTGATCTACACCGCCCTATAATGGGCCAAAAAATTATGTTATCGACAATGTTGGTGTCAGAGTTTGTAACATGTTTCCAATATTCATAACGTTTGTTGATAAGAAACGTTTTCCAGAAAATGTTGATGGCAAATGCTATTAACTAAGTTAATCTCAGAATGTTGGCAACAGTGTTGAAAGGGTGGTGCTACCAACCTTTCTCAAGCATTTCAAAAACATTCGTTTATAACTTTGTTGAAAACACATGTTATTAGCAATGTTATCGCCGGTGTAAAAGATACTTGAGTACAAAGGAAATGATTTGGTCCCCGCTTAAAGTTCAATAGGTTAATAATAATAATAATAATAATAATAATAATCAAACACTTTGCGCTTGCGAGTAGAGATACTGCATTACAGCGGTCAGCGGCACCCTTACATCTTCATAGAATTTGTGTCTCGCATTCATAAGAGGCGCTTATGAAAATGCACTCGCTGTAGTAGGGTAGACTATCTCAGTCACGTGACCAGGTTTTGTCGATAACCAGAATTTGATAACCGCCTGTAATGCTGTTCAAAGTTTTAAAATGGCAGGAATCCAAAAATAATCTACACATTGTCTACATGATAAATATTTTGCTAAATACATCATCCACAGTGCATTCTTCACATTATTATATTTATATATGAATATAATATAATTTTTATTATTTGACCAAATTGTCAGCAGTTGAAAATTCGAACACGGGTAAACTTACCTGGGGTGAAATTTCAAACACAAAAACTTGACATTTTTACTGACCTACCCCTACCTTCGTGAATTTTCATAAACGCCTAAATGCAGCCTATATTTAGAGTCACCTTTCGAAAAATTTGTTCATTTCTATGGTTTTAAAAAATCTATTTTAGCATCACTTGTGTGGCGGTAGAAAAAAAAACACGTTCCCAAAGCAATTTAAAACTTTCCCGAGAAGGAACAAGAAAGTAAGGGAGGTAAAAAAATACGATGTCGAAGTTTAGTCCTCCAAGTTCACTACGGTCGAGTATTAAATAACAAAAGTTACGTTTTTTTTTTTTTTTTTTTTAACTTCCATCAAATGGTGTACTTATCCAAAAATATAGGAAAATCGTGGTTCTGGAGGTATTTGGGGCGGGGTTTACGCTACCATAATTGGCCCTTGAATAATATTAACGTGTAGGTTTTTAATAGATACTGATTCTACAAAGTGTCATTGTACGAAGAAGACAACAGGAGGGGTTGATGGGAGGGGGCAAGAGAATGCTCCCGTAAGAAATCGGACCATTCACTTAACGACTACCTTAACGATTTTAATCCACTAATTCCTCTAAACTTCACCTTTATAATAATAGTAATAATAATAAACTAAAATGTATCTCTGGTTTTTCAATGTCACATGCAGTTACTGCACAAAAAAAAGAACAAAAAACAAACGAACAAACATAAAACACGCACAAAAAAAACATAGATGAAAGCAATTCCAGAGGAATTCTGTCAGGTTTTTTTTGTTAATAACTTGTGTTGTCTCTTGTCCTTTGTTGTTCACTGTTTTTGTCTACTTTCATAATTTTTACGTTTAGGAAATCTGGTTCTATTAGTGACGTGTCTTTTGTATCTAGGTGTTGTATCCATATTTGACTAAATTCTACTGTTAGAATCCTTTCTCTAATTAAAAAAAAAAAAAAACCTGATAAATTACTCTGGGATTGAATTTTTCTGTTTTTTTGGGTGTTTATGACTGTTTTTTTTTGTTTTTGTTCTTTTTTGTTATTTGTCATTCAACACAAGTTTGTTCAGCAGAACATGAGCAACGGCGTATGTCCACAAATCAATAAATTCCAATTGTTGTAACACATCATTTTACGTGCACAATGTGGCAACGCTGAATGTAGAAAGTCCCCTCTAGTGCTCCATGCCCAGGTATTATTTTGTGTGTGTTACGTCAAGTAGACGTAGAATCATGCTTGGACTGCTCAGGATTTTAACCTGCGCTCATAATATGCAGTAGTAAGATATATGTGGAGTGCAAGAGAGGACTAACTATAGTCCTATGTTGCCACGTTGTGCATATAAAATGTCGCCGTACAACATTTTGCCACTAGCGTTGTCGTCTTCAATTTAGCCAAGGATTGGCGTGGTGTGCTTATTGCGCGCCCTATACACACACACCCGTGTCCTTGTTTACCCTCACTCCTCTTGAGTGTAATACAACAAACTTACCGTCAATTTACAGAGCATTAAAATCAGTGGAGCTCCAAATATGTCTTAAAATACACAAACTTGTTAGCCTTTAATATACTGCTAAGAAAAAAAAAGATCATTGAACATTCGACGAGTGACAGCTGGCGAATATAATCCAATCCAAATACAGGGTTTAACGTCTATAAACTGCGCAAGGAACGTGCTACAGAAACAAGTTCAAACCCAATTTGGGACCGCTGTAGTCGATCGGCTATAGCTGTCGTCTCCCACCAATACGATCCGAGCTTGATTCCCAGTGTGTTATGGGATTCTTTACGTATCTGTGGCATTGCATTGTAGAACGGTCCTAGCGGGTAGAGCATTACATTCGCATTATGTTGATATTTTCTATTTGTACTTCGCTTGTTTATTTTACTTTGTGTTACTTTTAAAATTTCAGTAGCCTGTATAATGAACGTGATTAAAGATATTTGGATAACAGTTAAATGTATTTCACTACAGAGTTTCAGATTTGCTCTGTTTGTCTTTAATACTATTTAAACAAGTGTCAGAAATCGCAAGAGAAAATTCTTAGTGTTTTTTTTTCTTGGTGGAGTCTCTTCCGAACTTTACATGCAGTTATTTGGTCGAAATGATTCCGTAATTATCTCAGAATTTCAGGCAAAATTCTCTATTACATAACAATATTATGTGTGGATAACTATACGTATAGAGTAGTTTTATAACCTTACCATAGTCTTCTCCGTAACCACAGAAACTCCACAAGATTTTACACGTGATAACATATGTACCTTATTAAATATTTAACTGTGTTAAATACATTTTAGGAATTTTCACTCTACCTTCTTAGTTATAAACTATTGCAAAAACTTTTAGAAAATTTGTAAATAGTTGTTAGCAGTCAAGTGCAAATTGAAATGCAGACAAGTGAATGACATATTTTCCACATTCTTACGTAACTCAAATTTTACTGTGAAACATGTAACAATGCTATAATTATTAATACTATAAGACTACATGGTATAGGATGTTAATGAAATTATGTTACAGAAGAAACTTTGCAACATGATTCCTTATGAAAAATGATGTGAAATTATATAATACAAGCTTTTAGCGGGTGCCAATCTTAAAGTAAACATTCGCGATTGAACACTGAAAAAGTAAAACCAATGTTTTTAAAATAGCCAAAAGAAAGCTAAATAAGTACGGAATTTTCAGGTGTGGTGTAATATTGACAAGGTTCGCAAACTGTGAAAAATGGTTTCGGATGCCTATTAAATGCTGCAGTTTGTACCAGGAAGCCCAAATTAACAAAAAAAAGTTACAGATTCGCAACACCCTCAAGTAAAATATGCTTTCGAGAAAGTGGGCAAATAAATACATGGATATGAGTTTAGAAAATGTGATGGAGCCCAACTGGTAGGCAACACGCGATACACGAGAAGACGGCGCACGCCAAACATCGCGTTTCTTGACAAGTTGTATCAGGCGCATATGAACTGCTGGGAGACTATCCTCAACACCGCCTGGCAGAGACTCCGTTGCCATCGCTACTTAGCTTTTCAAGACTTTTGCTAGTTCTCATTAAGGTTAATTCTACTACAGGTTAAGTTTTTCACAGGGAAAACTTCTGCCGCTTGAGCGCTGCTATCGGTATGTACCAAACTGACCAATCACACAGCTTTCCTGAATTTTAAGTTACATTAAGTTGATAATTTAAAACGTGAAATCGGTTTCTTTTCATTTTAAAATTAAATTAAATGACATCTATCATTTCCAAGTTTATTTAAATTACATTTTACTACAGTTTCGTATTCATCTGGTACATTAGCGATTGAAGCGAAATTAGTTGCAAAAATTTTCCCTGCGTATTTTCTTTCGAACCTGTAGTAAAATTAACCTTATATCTCATCATCTTTTAACTTCAAATTTTTCCGCTTGTTTCCTTATCTTTTGTTACTCTACACTGTAAAAGTTTTCTAACAACTATACAAATACACACTCTATTGCCTGCATGCAATCAGAGACATTAATAAGCATTAGGCTATTCCCATTGCATGTCAACAGGTTAAAATCTGACAGCTAAAGTTGCCAAAATTTACCGTATACAAACGGCATTGTGGTTCTTGAACTTATCGCTATAACATCCTTCCTTAAAATTTACAAGTAGTACTTATTTCATCCTAAATTTGACAAACAAAATATTTTATTTTATTTTAAATGTATTTTGATTTTGTAGACAATAGCAAATACCTTATATTTGACAGTACTTAGCGTGCTTTCACCTAAACTTATTTTTAATATTTACAATAACCATGTATAATAACAAACACTGTGCAAGTAGGAAGCAAATAAAAAATATGTACAATTTTGTGATAGATAAAGAATGAATTTTTCTTCTTCCAAAGTAAGTAGCCACGCCCCCTTTTCAAGCCCTTTGGGCCCGCCGCCCATTATCCTTCTCCCCCCTTTTCCCCCCCCCTCTTTTTTCAGACCAATCCTCCATTGCCCTTCTTCTTCCTTCGCCATAGTACACCACCCGACACTTTAAAAAAACTCTACGCGGCAACATATCTGATAGTTTTCGTACATGGAAAACTGTTATGATGGCCGGCCAAGCAATCGAACCCGGGTCCCGGGTCTGTGGGGCGGGGGGCACCCACGTGAAAATTTGGATTTTAGAGTGCAAAATGGTGATATTCAAGCAGTTTTCGTAAGTGAAACAAGGGAGGTCTGGACCCGATAGATCCTTCCTGCCAAAGTTGTTTTGTATGATTCGGCAATTACAGCATTATAGTTTTAAATCCTAACAGTTAAATTTACGTAACAAGTGTAAATAAAACAACAATATTACCTACAGAAAAATAACCGTACGGCCTATTAAAAAAGTTTTCAGACATTTTCGGAAGGGAAAAAAAGAGGGTGGGAGTTTTAAATTTCCAAAATCTCCCTTTGGTGCACCATTGTTCCTCCAACTGCAGAGTTAAAGATGGAAATACCCACTTTTATGTATTTGGTCACGATAAGGCTTTTGGTATTATAGGTTAGTTCAGGTAAACATTTATTTGGCCATATTCAAACAAATATTTCATAATATTTTGTTTCAGTATAACGATACTTACCTGTTACATTCCCGTCATGTACTTCCGCGCAGCAAAGAACCTATCAAGTCTAGCTTTCACCTGATACGTGAACATTTCACCTTACCAAGCGACCACGGCCGTAGGTCTGGACCACGGCCGTAGAAGAACAGGTCTGGACACTCGCCTGGAAACTTGACCCCCCTTGTTGTTTGCCTGTAGTTCACCAAGTTACCGAGAATATTGTGTTTTATTGGCGCTGATGTTACGGCGGTCGGACTAAACTCCGCCCACTTCCTTTCCGCTAAGATAAACAATTTATCAAAACGTATTTTTTTTTTATCAATTTATGAAATACTTTCTTCGCTCACAATTTTAAGAAAAGGCTCCAGCAATCTTTATTTACTTTATAAATTTAACAATGGAAAAAAGTGGACGGAGTTTGAGTCCAACCGCCCGGAAAACAGCGCCAAAAAGTACGATATTCTCGGTAACTTGACGAACTACAGCCAAACAACAAGGGGGTCAAGCAAAATACGTTGGTAGATAGGCGAGTGTCCAGACCTGTTCATCTACGACCATGGTCTGGACACTCGCCTGGAAACTTGACCCCCCTCCCTCCCTCTTTGTTGTTTGGCTGCAGTTCACCAAGTTACCGATAATGTTGTACATTTTTGGCGCTGTAATCCGGGCCGTCGAGCTCAAACTCCGCCCACTTCTCTCCCACTAAGATAAACAATTTATCAAAACGTACTTTTTATCAATTTATGAAATACTTACTTCGCTCACAATTTTAAATAATGTCTCAAGAAATCTTTATTTACTGTGACCGTGCCAAGCAACGAAAGATTGTAGGCTCTCCAAGGAGTATGAAAGTAATAGCCTTGAGTGCCCTGCTATTTGCTGGTTTAAACTGCGCGCACGCTGTTCTACGCAGGCGCGAGTCATGCGGCAGTGCCGCGTATTTATTGTTATTGTAGTTTTTTAACCTAACAAAACCGACCAGAGCAAAGCGTTCTTTCATATTTTAAACCTATCTAAATAAATGTAAGCTAATTCATACTAATTCAAACTAATTGTCACTGGTGAATATAAAAGGAGCGGTTCACACAGAAGCGATGAGCAAACACTGCAAGTACAGTCCATAGCCACTTTAACCAAGCGATCACCAAGACAAATTAGCATAGTAATAAAAACTGGAATAGTATCAGAGTTAAATTAATGTTAGCCATCGTATCCCCTTTGATTATTATTATTTTTATTATTACGTATTCCATCAAAGTAAAAATTAAGTCATAACACAACCCAACGCACTTGTCTAAATCCATTATCTGCTCTGTTGAAGCACATTTTTATTCCCATTGCTACTTAATTTTATTTCATTATTTATTTTGCGTTTTGTTTGAACTGTATTTATCTCCACTTTTGCATTATTTTTGACGGTAAGTTGTTTTTCCTTGTTCGTTATTTATCGAAACTAATTAAGTGATTTTATGTTTTTACTCATAATCAGCAAAATACACAGTTCATAAAATATTGTAAGTTAATATGTACCCACTGCTTGATTTTGAGTGGATGATTCAAATGGGTCTGTTAATGCTATATTTGATGAATTCTTGACACAAAGTTTGTAATAAAAATGTTTTAATAATGTTAACAGTGTTATACACTATATAAGTTTTCAGATGCTGTTAAAATAGCATAACTTTGCAATGTTCAAATCCAAACTACACCAACTTTTCTTACTCTAACATTACTACGTGTCCCACCATAACAGTGGGTTTACAAGGCAAAAAAAAAATGTATGTGCAACCCCTCCCCGGTCCAAATTTATGAACAAAGCTACACCGATGGTCATAACTGGGAGCTGTGTGCACACTCTTGTACTATGTTTCACAGTACCACGATGGGCGAGCAGTCATGACGGCTGCATGCTGACCTCTCTGCCGTCACTGACTGTCACCTTCCTGCCCGAGCAGGCTGCTGTGGAGCTGACCTCTGACTGTGGGCTGGACGGTACTCGCCGCATTGCCTGCAAGGGACAAGCTGTAAGTCTCCGCCCTTCTCTTCTGATGATTGCCAGTTGTCCCAGCTCAGGGTTGTGCCATACAGTCAACTTCCGGTCATCTGTGCTAATTAAGGGTGTGCAGCGTCGCCGTGGACAACTGCAAGTTGTGGTACTTAATCCACAGTAACAATTAAGGCGGCTGCCTACCCCACGCTTCAAATGTGTTGCAGTGCGTTCGTAAACCTGTTTACGAACCTGCATTAAGGTTGACCTTTTTGCTCCGTCACTTTTTAGCCTCTCACGCGTGGGTAGGTGGCACCCTTAAGGAACAAAGTGTTTTTGGTCAGTGTTTAGTTGCTGCCTGCGTGACAGCAATAACGTAACATAGGGTATTACAAATCAAAATCAGCAGATCTCACGTTATTAAAATATCACTTTCAGACAAAAACCATTTTCTGCATTAAAAAGAGATGAATATTACTACAGAAATAAAAGTTCATTAAAAAAATGTTTTTAAATGTTTGACAATGAAAATATTTATTTGCATATAGTTACCAGGGTATTGAAAAATCAGTCTATAAGATTCTACAACAATCTAGATCACACAGAGATGTGTACAAAAAAAAGTCTATTAGCATGTGTGTTGTCAGACAGGTACTGAGCACTACCAATATAATTTGAAATATATATTCTTATCCTGGCCTGGCTCCTGCCAAGACACAAAGCAGGCAGCGACCTTAACAGTTAGTTATTTAATTCTGCTGAGGGGTGACGTGAGGTATGGAGCAGCTGCAAGAGTGGTGAGGAAATAGATCACCCAGAAAACCGCTGACCAGTGGCATGGTCCAGAATCTGTCATGCAAAAATTCTGATCAAGCTCACCAATAACCATTGTTGAATAACCTTGCTGGAAGAGTGCCTTCATCTGCTGCCCTAACCACAGTCCCAAGTACCCCTTGTATAGATGTACAAAATACAAGAACACTAACAATTTCAATTTAAAAGTTTTTTATTTATTTATTTTTTTTAATGAAGATTAACATACTAAAAATGGATAATCCTGAGCAATAAGGTTTTCCAACTTTCTAAGAAAACATTTTGCCAGTGACGCATTTGTTTACCTCTAGTATCGTGATAATACATACAAAGTTTAAGGATCTGAGATTTTTTCCCAGAAATACATTACTTTGGTAAAATATTTACTCAAAAATTTGGCAAAAGTGTTCTCCAGGGTTGTTGTTTTTTAATTTATCTTGCTGGCTTGGAGATGAGTCTTGCAAAATTACTTCCCTCTCAATGGTTAAGTGTCAGAGAAGGCTAAATGCCTTAACTTTGCAATTTTAAATAGACACATTGAATAAATAATTATAAATTAAATAAATATCAAGGTTGTGGTGTTAAATCAAAGTTGTAGTGTCAGTACATACGTGGTTCAGAATATAGTGAACATTCTTTAAAGACCTTAACTTTTATTTTTAGCCAGTTCGTATCTTTCCAATGCATGTAAATACAAACTTTTCTATGTGCTTTTACTTAAATAAGACATGTGCTATGTTTACATCTACATGCCCATTATATAATATATATATACTCATATACCCAAGTAAGGAATACCAGTTATTAACTTGAGTTATATATGTGAAGTAACTTGTATGTACAATACGTTTCTGTATACTAATTTATTCACTACACATCCTCAACATTCTCTTCTGAGACCTCAAGATAATAGAATTACACATCTTAAATGGTTTAAAAAATTTAAAATTATAATTTTTAAGATATTGAACTCTCATTAACACATAAGTTATATATGCAAACCCACAAGTCTGATTTTGAAACAAGTCTTACTGTATTATGACTCGGTTAAGCTTACTGCATGTAAATTTAGTTCTTATCACGTGCCAAAATTCATTTCATTCCATTCTTGCCTAGTTAGTTTATGTATATCAGTTAAGAAATAAAGTAACATGTTCATTACAGTAAATAGTCCACTCTAATTATGCTTTAATATTGTGTGCTTCACCATTAATATATTGTTTTGGATTCCTAGACTAGGTTTATTTAGTTCTTAATCTACTTCACCTCAGTAGCAAGAACAGACAGAAATAATGTTGTATCCAATCAGACCCAGGAAAATACTTCACATAACACAAATGTCAAGAATAAGAAAAAAAAAAGTGCTGAAATAACAGAAAAATGCCACGTGGATACATCCTACATTAAAAACAAATATTGGTACTGTAAAATTAAAATAGATATTGCCATACATGAGCAAAGCAGTAAAACAAAAAATGGATGTGATATAAACATTTATGTTGACCTTGATAATTCAGTACTGGCTGCCCAAGATTTTTACTGTCTTTCAACACTTAGATGTTTAATTAGATTTCTGTGCATGTAGGTTTTATAACAGCTATTTCTCATGGTACGTACATAAAATTACTTTTTGTTAAGTTTTTAACTAGTAAAAAATTTCATCCTGACAAATGCCTGCTGACTTTTCTTGTAGATTGATGGCTACATCAGAAGATGATTTAATTTTATCAGTCTCCTGTTGACTTAAGTTACAGTACCAAGTTCATGTGCTACTTCCAAGGTTATGCCAGAAGTTTCATTGTCGGTCAAACCAACAGCACTGACGTCTTTACATACAGCATAATTAATGGATATTAAATATAATTTAAAAAAAAACAGAAACAGCATGTCTGTGTTACCACAACTTTCAAAAATATCACCATTTTGACTTAACATTCACGGACAATTCAGGGTTCTTACAGAAACATACAATTAAAAATCAAGGACTTTTCAAGAACTGTCTACTAATTTTTTAAGGAATGCAGTAAATCACATTTGAAACGCAAAATTTTATGTTTGAATATTTAAGGTTTTATTTACAATGTTTCTATTTTTTTTTCCTTCTTTCTCTTTAGAACTGATTAAGTTCACCAATGGTAAATAAACCAGAAATAAGCTTTGACTTGAGAAACACTGTGGAAGACATTCCGCTCTACAGCATGCATTACATGCTATGCGTCTCTTACACCCGACACGTAATTTACTTTATACACTCACGTAAACACTGCATTTCCTATGGGACACTTTCTTTTCAAAGCTCTTTAGTTTCTTTTTTTGTCACTCTTCTCTTCCAAAAAAGTTTTGCCATGAAACTCTGGTTTCAGGGTACTACTTGCCATGAACACATATAAAAGAAACATTAGGAATAACAGAACATGCTGTGGAATGCCAGAAAGTATATTAATTACACCGACACTGCAAAACGTTTATCGTCAAGTAAATTACATTACAGAAATAATGCATAGACAAAATATGGTTTTATATTTCTAAGAAAATATTTTAATTAAAGTTTTATATTTCTAAGAAAATATTTTAATTAATGTTAAGAAACTAGCTGAACATTATGTTACCCAAAAATTCAAGGACTTTTCAAGGCCTTTTAAGGACACAGTCAAAGTCCCAGGACCGTAAGAAAAGAACCCTGACAATTTTTTGTAAGTCACGACCACCAAAACAAACTACAAACAACATGTTTAATGACCTGTCAGCAGAACAGGGATGAGATGATGCGACAGCTGTCGTGTGCGGGCGATGACTCGGGAGACAGCACCACAGCTCAGAGTTCCGGCAGCACCACAGGACCAGTTCAACCGTGGACGGCAGATGAACCACCTACCCGGCATCGTCGAGACGCCAGTCAGACTGCCGCCGCTCAGGATGCCTCCACGCAAGCTTATGACAGTAGCAGTCAGCCCACAGATCCCCCGCCCTCAACAAGGTAATGTAACAAGCAGAATATCTCTGAACCATTCACTTCACAATGTGCCAATATTACCCAGACACTTTTGAGTTTAATAACTGTAAGGTTGTGCAAATATGTTGTATGTCCACCTCTGAAAATCTTAAGTAAAGTTCTTAACAGTTCTGACTGCCTGTAGCTATTTTGCACTTTCAGGTACTGGAAAACATTGTCATTAAGGCTGGCTTTTACCCACCATGTGGCTTTAAGTGGTGACCCTACATTTTATAGTACCTCTTTAATACAAACCTGAAGGGACCAAAATTTTGGCTGTTTGTAATAATGAGGTATATATTAACAGGTGTTCACAAAAACCTTAAAAAGTGTTAAAATTTTATTTACATTGTTTATCCCCATAAAACAAACATTCTTATTATCGCAATGACTTCCTTTTACTAGAGAACTTCATATTATATTGTTTTATTTAAAAATAAAATTTTTATTGAACATTAAAGTAATTATTTAATTTCTCATCTCATTCCAAGGGGAATCAAAATCACTTTGTATTACCGTAACAGGGTTTGTATTAACGAGGTTTCACTGTACACTAAATATAGTAAAAATACAACGCATGCCAAAGAGAAGTTTCTGCACAAAAACAGAGTGATGAAATTCATGTTTCAACCAGCCAAATCCACTTATCAATGTGTTTTTTAGTAATGGGTTTGTTTCTTTGTCTATTAACGCCTTGAGAAGTGAGCTGAATTGTTCCAAGTAATTTAACGTTATTTATTATAACTGTACTACTGTAATTTTTCACTTGAAAACTATAGCACTAGTTACCAAGTTATATACTATAACATGCTTACAAAATACATCTCCAGTTTATGAAAATATATTTTTAATGAATATAGTATTATTTCCAATAAATGTCTCTACTGTGTTACAGAAATTTCGGTCAGAGCTTACAGTATTTACCAGTTATGTATGAATGTTTATAAACTAACGATTATGAATCAGTTATGCACTACATGTTTACCTGTGTGTGTCATCAGGTTATTGACCACCACAGAAAAGAGTGAAGTGGATCAGAAGACAAGTCAAACCGTAAAAGTCATCTCTACAACCACCTCATTGGTAGGGACTGGAATTTCTACTTCTATAGCTGATCTTATTTCTACGTTCACACCGGACACCACACCAGAAAGCCTTCTTACAACTGGACACAAAGATAATCAGACAACCATCGGCATGAAAAATGCTACAGATACCGACCCTGAGCCTACAGGTACACCTTTCCTCATCCCTGTTGCCAATAGCACTGTAGATGCAAATAAAACACGCACCCCAAATGAAGTAAACGTGACAGTGGAGGTGAACGAAGACAAGAAACCGCAGGAAGATCCACTACAGGAGGTGCCAGACATGCACGAAGAGCACACATGGACGGAAGTACCTTCCGAGGACACCATGGAAGTCCTGGAAGCAGAACCAGAAGCTCCGGCTCGTCCGAACAGAGGCAGACGGCTCACTCGTCCACAGGGGAGGTCATTCTACCCGTACTTCCTGAACAGGGTCCTCGGCTGAGAGTCCTTGTAGACTAGCCTCACCGGGGGATGGATCACCGACAAACATCACCACACTTTGCAAGCCTCTCTTAGTCACGTAGATGATTAGATTCAATGTTTGTTCCAGTTAGGCATCGCACTGGGTGTCGGGACCTTCATGCTCAAGCCTCCCTCCTCCTCATGTAACGATTCCAATACCGTGATTGTCATACAACGACCGAGACAATATGTCCTCCCCTAATGCCACTGTGGCTTGCACTAGTCGCTCCAAGCACTTGGAGGACCGTCTCTTGGTGAGCTGCTTGCTCGCACTTTTAACACATGCACCGTCCTGCCGCCCGTCCTGCACTGCGCACTTTCGCATTAACTGTGCACACACACATTATGCATGCACACTGGTTGCTCCTGCAGACAACTTGGGAGGGCTGTCATTCTCTCTACAGACATACGTATGGCCTGTATATAATATGTGACCTCACAAGTTCTAAATGCATCTGTGCAGAGCAAATTTTTTACTCTGGTTTCACATCTCTCCTCTTGAGGTTTTCTCTTGACGAGTTTTTCCATCTTAGTTTCTTCCACTCCTCAACATGATTTTACTGTTATTTATTTTATTTCTTGTAGCTCATGACATTAAAATTATATGAGGTAGCCATGAATAATTTTTATCTACCGTGCAGGCTTTCCTCCTCCCTTCCTTCATATAATTGTTGTTCAGTTGCCCACAGGTAAATTAACAAGCTGATTTTGTAAGCTTAAAGGTAACTAAGCCAATGTTAAACGTGTGTACCATACATTTCTTGTGGGGAATGTCTGATAAAGTAAATTTTTCACAGCTTTAAGAAATAAATTTTAAATATAAGAAATTACAATAATTAAAGGTTTAAATAAAAACCGTACCCACCCACCCTTCCATGTTCTCCAAGTCGAATTCTATTTACCAGAGGACTGAATGACGGCCGTCACTCCCAAGGACTAGTAATAAACCAAAGCAAGTATGCAGTTGTTCCACTTTGTGAAGAATGTGAATTTTTAACAGCGATGTTTTATATCCTGCCTAGGTTACTTAACTTCATGTATGATATGTTAACTTTATATCAGTATTGCAGTCAGGAAAAATATTGACTGATATGCTGAAACTACTTGTGTGAACAACTTGTAAGCCATTTAACTAATGCATGCACTTACCTGTGCTTAACATATTTTAACATACAATACCAGTATAAGAAAATTCACTGATTGTGTACACTATGTTTTGGCATAGAGGGAAACAAATATAATGAACATTCAACTAAGTCAGTTCCTTGCATCTTCATATAAAAGTCTTCGTAAAATAATAAAGAATACTAAACAATATTTTTAGAAACTTTACTACTATTGTATTGCCCGATACCTGTATAAAAAAAATATACATTTACAAGTTTAATAAAAATTGACATAATTATCCACAAACAATCTAATGCTAATGTCAATCTAAGATTTTCCTAATATCCCTTACCTGTTCAGTTTACAGAAGGTGACATATTCTACGTTTTTTTTGTTAAAAGTTTACAAATACAAAATACAAAGTAAAATGTGTATGGTGTAAAAACTGATAAATACTATCAACACACTAATGATTCATATAACATATACACGTAATTAAACCTAACAATTTAAAAGTATTTGAGGGGAAAGTGTTTCATTTTTGGTGAAATGCAACTTTACACAATATTAATATCACAGTTGACAAATTTTCTTCTATTTCAAAGGCTACAAATGAAGATGTTATAGCTTCACAGTTCACACTAGTCAAACATACATTTTATTCTTTCTCTTATGTTAATATTTCATAATCAGTGAGTAGTAGTCATTTGCAAACATTTGTATAGCTCTGTTATAGACATAATAGTAGAAAAATACTTAGTCTGATAGCTGATTCAAAACTGTATGCATTTGAGGATAAATGGTTCTTTTAAGAGTACAGTATAGCCATTATTTGTAAACAAATATCTCTTGGTGTTAGAATAGCTACATGCGAAAATGTTTCGTAATAAATCAAACACTGAATACAATCAAAATAAGAAGTAGTTGACTATCATTTGTAGACAGCAGAAAATATTAGTGTTTGTTGTTTTTGTTTATCTGTATTTTTAGTTACAGTTAACTCAAATGTCTTAAATCAACTGAATGAAAAGCAAATGAAAAGCATTGTTTTTTTTTTAAGTATTGTGTCAGAACGAACTAAATAAATTTTGAAGTTGCAAGCATAAATTTTACCAAATGTTTTCCTTCTGAAAACAAAAATTATAATTCCAGAAAATTAATTGAAACAGTTCTTGCACTGCAGAGCCAATACAGACTTTCCTCAATAAGCAGTACTTCACAGATTATAAACTTTTGGTAGTACTTATTGATTCTGTCGTATTGTCCCAATTCTTGTTCCAGGCATAATTTCTTTTATGTACAAAGAAATATAATTTCAACAAGTTATCTGATATTAATGTAATAATTATTGAACAGCAACACAGCAATCCTAAGACTGAAGCCTTTAAAAAACCTTTACCTCAGTATAATAAAGTTAAAATAATAAAACACCATAATACTTGGACAGTAAGGCCCATCTGCAATTGTACACTACGTCCTTGAATCAAAAGCAGACACAACGTAGGTAGTAAAAATTTCAGCGCACTAACAAAAGAGCATTTTACGTAGTCCCGTATTTTTTTTCTGCTCAGCTTCTGCAGTATTTTGTCGAGAATTAAAGTTGAAGAATAAACATCACACAAGCAGGGCTATGCAGACCGGGGATCAAGACATTACCTCTCACATGCCCCAATCAGCAGGTGATCTCTGAAAATGGCTATTACAGACATGTTCAAATTGCACTTACATATTTGCTTCCTGGTTAGTCAAGGCATTTGGCTGCATTAATGTTAAGGTACTGTTATGATCATATGCAACTACTGTATTATTTAGCAAAACTGTTGGTACAATACCAGTACAACTCACTAGAAATTAATTTAAATAATTGCTTCATCATTTGTAAGCCACATTCTGAAAATAAATACTTTGCTGAACTACAGTAGAACCTGTTATATTGTTCCCATTTGTGTTTTCCTGGTTATAGGGTTATTTGTATTTGGTCCCTGAAACTATTTTATGATAAGAAAATATCATCTTATAACATTTCCCCATTTATAAAGTAGACATTTTTGGGACCACTGTATCTGTGGTTCACGATAAAGTATGCACTCAAAAATACTTTACTTTGTTACAAATAGTTGTGTCCCCAACTATTCACTTCAACAAAAGTTTTTTTTTCACTGTTGGTAACTTTAACTGGGCCTTTATACAATCACCTCTAAATCCAGCAACCTAACGACTAGGTATTAATACAACTGTACAATAAGAACACAAAATATTCTGGACTTGCTGAACACAAATTATTGGCAGTAGAAGTATGATCATGGTACAAGAGATACCAAGTCAATGTATTCAAAAGTAAATATTTTTTTGCTCAAGCTTGGTACAGTTTTGCATAAGAAAAGAATTAAGTGCAGATTTTGGTTTCATTTCACTACACAATTTATTTTTAATTAGTCGAAAGCAATAACAAAAATGTAATACAGTGGAACCTCATTAATACAAACCCTGTTAATACAAAGTTCTCATTAATACAGAGTAATTTTTATTCCCCTTGGAATGGGACAAAAAATGAAATAATTACTTTAATGTTTAAGAAAAATTTTGTATTTCATTTGTGGGAATAAACAGTGTGACCAAAATTTTAGAAACATTTTAAGGTTTTAGTGAACACCTGTTAATACAAACCTCATTATTACAAACAGCCAAAATATTAGTCCCTTCAGGCTTGTATTAAAGAGGTGTGACTGTAACCAATTATGAAATTAACTTGTATAAAAATTAAATTAACATAATATGCAGCTTTGTTTCAAATTTTAATTTAAATTTCTTGTAGCAATCTGCTAAAAATATAACATACATAATGTGACACTTGTGTTGCAAACATTTATCTAGTATATTAAGCGATAAATTATCACATTTGTACCTCCCAAGTATCTTAATTTCATATTATCCTAAATGCTGAGGAAAAAAAAAAAGTAAATGCTGGGTAGAGAGAGGATTGTATATCAGTTAGCATATCTCATTTGAAAACTACGTAACAATGAACACCTTCAAGGGATTATTTATATGGTAGGTATTTTAACTGCCAAATCCAACACACTCGCAATATTTTTCAGTTTATCTCCAAACATACATTTATTAAACATTGTTTTATTGTCTTTAAACAAAGATTGTTTTGGTGGGCATTAAGTTGTTAAGATTAAAAATTTTTTTCTACTGGTGTGTTGCAATTACATTTAGATGACATGGTAATACGACTATTATCAGAATCTCAAACATGAATAATGGAATAATTATGCTTTGTAATTTTGAATGTAGAATTAAAGTAATATGTTGATTGATTTTTGCAAGTTTCTATTTTCTAGGAAATATATTTTAAAGATAAAAGCTATTAATTACCACTTATTAAAGTACAGCATGTCTCATAGTAGTAATAGTAGGTAGTACTAAAAAGATTTATATATGTTAAGTGTGTGTTGATGTAACTCACTAAGTTGAAATTATTGGCAAGATTTTCATGTATTTGGATAGACTTTTTCAGAACTAATAAAGTACTATATACAAAAAAATTAAAAACTGGACTTTTTTATTACCAATTTCCATTGTTACCATATTATAGGATGTTGTCAAATTGCATGTCAATATTTTGAGGAAACAATCATGATACCTAGAGAACAAAAAATGTTAGTATATGGACATAGGTCCGAAAATACACTGTTTCTGCACTTCAGTTCACATACATGACAAATGCCACAGATATTCCTACTGTTTGTGAGTTAGTGACATAGCAGAGTGTACACATACAGGACTGCTGTAATGACATTCCACAGCCACATGACCCAGCTCATGCTATGTACCATACTCATCATGTATTGCAAATTGTAATGCAGAAACTGTGTCTTTTCGGACCTATGTCCGTATAACATTTGTTTCTTTACATGTAAGGATTGTTCCCCCAAAATATAGACGTGCAATTTGACATCCTGCATGCTACAAAAAACTCTACATCAGATGAAATATTACTCTTTAAAATGGTTTGCTCCCATCAACTTTGTTGAAATCAAGATAGTAATAAGGGTGACGCTGGCACACAATAAGCACCCTATTGCAGTTATACCCATTACACTAATCTGGCATACCAAGTTTCTGTTGCATTGTTTTATATATAGACACACACATCCACCATAGTTTTATACCAATATTACACATTTTGACCTACGAACAACTGATTTATACCGTCCACATCATGAAACCGGCGTACAAGATAATCACTGTACAGGCTGTTGACAGCGATGTTAGCACTTTTGAAAACTGTCTACTATCCTTTAATACTGGAATACTGGACCCACAACATACCAACCAGAGGCCAGTATCCGACTAGTCCTTTAAAATTATAGTACTACTGTATAATACGCAATGGGAAAGACACTAACCAACAGAGCTTCCCTAAAATCAGAATCACAATATAAATTCATCGCTCCACAGTATTAATAATATGAGGATTAAAATTAGTGAAAGTTGTATACCGTTGAACATAACGTGGCTTAGGCAAAACATGAATCTGGTCAAAAGTTGCCCAGAAATGTGACTGACCACTACAAAATGCATTACTCATTCAGTTAAACATCTAAGAATCCGTTATTTTATATGAATGATAACAAGTAACAAATAAACTAGCACTAAATGCCAGTCTCTCCTATGTTTTACTGATGTAAACTTGCATGATCTCACCAAAATATTGGTTTGTGCATGACCTTTTTGGCTTCTGGCATGCCACACAAGTGGGCTGTCAAGCCCTGTCAGAGGTTTCTCCTGCGTAAACTCTCTCTGCCGCTGGGGTAAGTGTTTGGCTCAGCAGAATACTACGTTCTCGTCTGAATATAGTTTCTCATGCAGTTACAAATGGAATGGATAAGATCTAACAACAGCGATGACAACAAGACAATAAGCAGCAATGGCAACAAGGTGAACAAAGCAATAGGCGGGAACCCACCCCTCCCAGAGTCCTAAGACAGTCCCCCCCAAGCCAACACTACAATTGGTATCATGATTTATTGACCAAGGAGTCAAATGCATCACACCCTTTTAAAGCCCAGACCACAAGGAAGGTGACTCGTGGCCAAAAAGAAGTCATCTACAGGCAAGGGTACTACAATGTCATAAATGACAGCACTTCCTGGTCAAGACTACTCCAGGCCACACTTGAACATCAACACTGGCACAAGATTCCTTCCCTCTTTAGAAATGACCCATCAGGGAAGGTCCAACATAGGAAATATAGTAAAGTGAATTACACCATGAGTTTAAAAGTATGTCACCTTAAAGCACAGGTACCACATCACCTCAACTTCACCCCTTAGGCAAAAGCATCAAATTCTCTCGCGCGTTCCAGCCCTGGTGAAAACTCCCCGGTATAAAGCTCTGGCATATCAATGACAAAACTTCCCCATGAGGACAGATCTAAATGATATTCCCAGAGATGGTACTCTACTAAGGTGTAACACGATGAAGACCCAGCTATCGTAAGAACAAACCCCTTCCAAGTTCCACTCCATTTCAATTTAACACAACTAGCACCTTTTAATCCAGGGTAGATCGTAACTAAATATTACAACAGACAACTACAGTAAGTACACTATTGATCAAGATGACACAATAGTAACATGGACTCACATTCACAAGGACCTGGAACAGATTCCTGGCACCCGCCATCCTGATTTTGGTTGTCTATGGTTTCCTGAAATCTCTCCAAGCACCATGTCCACTCCTTTCTATCATCTTGTGTGCATGTGTGTGTGTGTGTAACAGTCTCTAATAACCTCGGTGTTGAAGATGTTCAGTCCAATTAAAAACAGAAAGTACACTAACTGAAGTTTCAGTCCTACAGACAACCTCCAAACAAAAATTGAAGATGCTAAGACGGTATATTCTTAACATTACATAGTGACTAAATACAACTCAATCTATTTTTGTTTACTTACTATTCTTGCTTATTTAAGCCCAACTTTAATGCAGGGTTGCCAAGAAGAGTTACAGCAGGAAAGAACACCACCTTAATGCTAGGGAGAAGTACGTTGCTTTTATTTTACCAGCCATGCTGTTTTCAAACTAACCACCCATATCTGTATTGATGTTATAGCCATCTGCAGCCCACTGCCCATGTAAGTGATTTGTTCCCCAAGTGCTAGCTGTAGCAATACTTACCCCATGCAGATATATTCTGCTTTGCTTTAATGTTATCCCCTTTCGTGTTTTTATTTTTTTTGCTCACAACCTGTACACACCTAGGTTTTTTATTTACCCATGGCAAAGTCCTGAGGATTGGGAGCATGGGGAAGCTTCGCCTACTACAGAACTACAAGATCCATATCGTCGGCAAACAGGAGAGGGGGCTTTGTGTGCCACAGTCGCATCACTTATTTTTGCCTTCTCACTGGCTCTTTATGTGGGCACTGTCCTCTCCCCACCAGCTATTACCACTACACACTGCCTGGGTTGCCCAGAAGGGCTGCCCCTAAGCGAGCACCACTGATGCTACCCGCCACACAGCTCTCCCAACAGGACCGGTGTTCCAGTCATCCCATGTGGCTGATGCGTGTCACATCCACGCATTGCCTCCTCTGCAGGGTAGGGTGCCCGGCTGATGCACCTGTCACTTCCCCACTCACCCCAGAACGGTGCTTGGGTATATAACTCAGGCACAGGGCATATTTGTTAGTCAGTTGACAGTTCGTAGTCAATGGACACTCCTCGGGAGTTCTTGTCTGAAGCCTGCAGCTCCCTGTCTACTCTCAATCTCTGGCATCAAGCGAACTACTGCTGAACATCCGCAGAGCTGAACACCTCTCCAGTGATCCGAAAACACGTTGTTGGACGCTCTACTGCTACCGCCAGCAGCACGCTGAGTAGTTACTGTGACAAAGTTCTGAGCCGCCCTCGCCCAAGCGTCCACAGTGGGATTAGCAGTGGTCGTACCACCGTGGTGGTTTTTACCCAATAAAAACAGTTCCTCTGAACCCAGTGTTCGTCGTTCATCCTTCACCCCTAGCATCCTGCCTACACTCCTCCGACCCCCCCCCCCTCCCGCCAACACTTCAGTCTTATCTAGTTGACTCCCCTGGCCGCAAAAGACGTTAGGATCAATCCTTGCTGCCTTTCAAGCATCCTCCGGTAACAGGTCTAACCTGAACCAAGCTGAGGTATTAGCTGAGCGGTACTAGTCGCTAACCTCTCCGGGAGTGGAGCGCCAGTTGCTAGCTCAAGGTGTTCCCCTTGGGAAAGGCAGTGAATGAGGTGAGCTGCCGGCATTTTCTACTGTGTGCTCTCTGTAGGAGGGGCATCATAGCCAGTGCTACAGCCCCCATAGACCCCTGGAATTGTTCACTAGTCACCAAGAAGCCCCCTGGAACCAGCCCACAGTGAATTGCTAGAGCCTAAATCTTTCTTTTCACCCCTTAACACCACTGTTAGTAGTCTGGCTAACTCAACAGACCTGCCAAAGGAGGATAACCCAATTATCTAAGGTACCCCATGTCCTGACATTTGGCTCATGCCAAGGGTTACCTCGGTTATTACAAGGTAGTCGGGATGTGGTAAGGTTCACTGTTAGGGTCCACCAGCAGTTACGGAACAATGCTGCTCCCACCCACTGTGCTGTGCTGCAGAGTTCACACCAAGAGGGAGAAGCAACATTCCTAGAGAGCACCTGTTCCTTGGCCAATACTTAAAGTTGGTAACAGCAAAGCAATTACAACGTAAAAAATTAGGAAAATAACAGCAATTAGAAAAAATTATTATCCCCACTACAGCCCAGGTTGCTTGTTAGTTTCACGGGCCATGCCTTCCCTTAACAGGAAGGCTCCTCTCCATTGTACACCTGTGACATCCGGAGCCTGTACCTGCTACCTCCCCCTCCTGTCACCTATATCCCTGCCAGACGACCCACAAGACCTGCCAGTTGTTTCGCTCCTCTGCCACGAGAAGTACGTCAGCTAATCAAGGTGGTACAATAGTTGCATTCAAGACCCCAAGACACATCGGCAAAAAGCGAGCTCACCCCAAGTAATACCCCATAGAAGACATCTTATGTCAGCTTCACAAATGTCAGTGGGCAGGTGGGGGGATTGAACCTACACACCAGTTAAACAGCTAGTTGGGCACAGTCATTCACCCTCCCACATCTTAGCTAGTACCCTTTCATATTGTAACTGAAAGTCCGAAATACAAATCAAATAAAAATAGTAAGGGTTTATCCAAAACCAATGAAAACGTTATAGTATCAAAATAAATATCTAAGCATTGCCATTCAACAGATTATTAAAATGAGAAGTCCAGAAAACAGACATGGTATCAACCAGATATAGTCAACAAAATTGCCAGAGTTTTCCAGCTCTTCCAAGTACAAAACTAAATTTTTTCAGGATAGCTTTCTTAATGGAATTACACAATTCCATCAAATTGCTATTCATAGTATACTGTACACAGGTAATATTACCGTATATTAACAGGTTTCAGCGAGTTTCAACTCTTAAAATAGTGCTAACATTTTTTCCTCCATAAGTGATTAAAAGTGATTTAATTGATGCCAAATTAAATGCACTGTTATGAATTTAAAAAAACTAACATGTTTGCGTTATGTATTTACAGATTAATGCAAAATAAAAACCAACTGCTGGATGTGTAATGTTAACAATGACCATGTTGGTAAAAACTTTGGTAAAAAACCTAAAATTAGATATTGGAAAATGAAAACTATCACTAATTGAATACGTAATGGAGATTATTCTCAAAACATTTCTAACATACTTTTGTTTAATAAGTGAAACATTAGGAAAAGAAAGCTTCCATCAAGTTCACAATGATTCAACTTTTGCATCTACAGTATAGCACTTGCTTTAGAGCAAGCCATATCTAACACACCAGCATTCATAAATAATTATTCCTAAATTTCCTTTTCAATTTCCCCTCCCCCATCACTCCACAACTTATCTTTTTGTTAGATTTGCAGAGCTTTCATACGCCCTCAACTGGCATTTCTTACATACTGTAACATGAACTTTGTGATATCAATATGGTCTACACCTCCAGAAAGTTGAACAAAGTCGTACACTTGACTGTGCAATCAACTGTTTCCTACTGCAAGTTTTAAGTCAGCAGATTAGAATTAACCTAAAATCCTCTTTCCAATGATGCATTAAGGTACCAACATAATTTTCACGACCTTCAGGAGGTCTGTTTTGGCAGAATGCACATAAGCCCTAAAACAAGCAGCCTAAATGATCAAGGCACCATTCTCTATAGGGGAAAAACTAAGTGCTTCAGAATGTTATGAGGAACATCAACTAATATAACTGTTAAATGATATCAATTTGTTAGACAACTGTTTTGAAAACAACAGTCTAAACAAAACTTCACTTGCAGTTTCCTCAAACATGAATTTAAAGCCACAGATGAACATACCTTGGTGAGTTTGTATTTCAAGGAACTTTTGTCTTGAAGTTTTTTATATCATTACCTTTACACAAGTCTAAACATAATTTTTCAATAATACAACTGCCTTTCCTCATCCTTTATCTTTCTTGACAGCATGCTCCATAACCTAACTTATTATTATTAGCAGTCTGAAGTTTTCCCGATTAGCTACATCTAAGCGAGAAATTATGTTTCTCAGCCAATTACACCTTTGACAGTATCTTTACATGAAAGTAAAATTTTTATAATAGAAACAAATTACAATAAAAGTAAGCATGGTATTTGTTACTCAGATAAGCAATGTCACTGTATTAGGTAATTCAATAAATATTTGAGTTAAAATAATGTTAATGACTTTTGTTTTTATTTATTTATTTATTTATTTTGTGCTTGATTGACACTGTGCAGCTATTTTCATTTGCTACGATTTCACTATTTTGAAATTAGTGGTTAGCATTCTGATGAACATTTTAAGTTCTTAAGTAAAACAGGTGTCCTCACGAATTTGTCAGCCTTCACGATTCTAAATTTTTTACCACTGAAAGTCTTCAGCTGCAATTTTTCTATTATGTCACCATTAAATAACCTCTAAAATACAATGTATTACACAGAAAATATTTTAAGGCACAACTGTTTCTAGTAAAACTTATTTAAACATGTTAAGCAAATTTTGGCTATTAACAGTACCATTACCAGTATTTTGTAGATAAACATGAGACAAAAACACATCACTGGCACAGTGTCGCAAATTTGAATGAAAGAAGCAACAGACAGTGCTCAAGAGGTAAATATTGACAGCGCTAGCGGCACTAATCAAGTTCCTGTTGTCGTTTTATTGGATTCACAGGCTGTTTATTGGGCTGTGAGTGCAAACATTGCACACTATCACAATCTTGGAGCACTATGTTTCCTCTTAGCTTTATTTTAGCACAGAGGTTTGACATCCTTTCTTCATCTGCGACTACAATATTATGTATATTACATTTGGGAAGTGAAAGACGTTAATAGCAGAAAAAATTATAAGTGTGCGTTGTGATATGCAATTATTACACTGCACTAAATGGCAACCAAACAGGACTTCCTGAACAAAATCCATACATGCAAATAGCAAGAAAATCTAAAACGGAACTTATTGGCCAATGATCGGCTTAAAATATTGGCTATATCTGGCCAATCATGACGTTCAACAAAATTAACCAATATCAGCCAATTACTATATCATGATCGGCACCGGCCCAGCTCTACTTTTCTCCCTAAAGCTCTGCAATACCTCAGGTTTTCAAACTTTTCCGCCAAGGCTAATAAAAGGTCTACCAGTGAATTGTAGAGAAAAGGTTCCATGAATGCTTCACTTTTGGAATACAGTCGAACCTCATTGGTACAAACCTGAAAGGACCTTAATTTTTGCAGTTTGTACTAATGAGGTTTGTATTAACACATGTTCACAAAATCTAAAAAAGTTCTATAAATATCTTTCAGGAAATGAAGTACCAAAATACAAATTTTCTTACCATCACCAAGTTTTCTTTTACCCACTGAATTTGGTATTACATTGTTTTATGTATAACAGTACTTTTTATTGGGCATTACAGTACATTTCCAGCTCTGATGCCAAAGAGTGGAAGATGTCCATTTCAGTTTCAGATCATCTTCAAAAACACTTTTCACTGTGTTGAGAGACAGATGAAATAGAAATTGTACTTACAAATTCATTTACGTGGGATAACATTTTCAAGGCCTTTTTATCTGCCCTCATTGCAGGTACGTTTCCCGTAGTTAACAGTGCCTCAAAAACGTATAATGGCCAATGTGTAGCAGAAATTCCAGTTTTGAAAGCAGGATGTATAGTATGAAGTCCTCAGCTACCAATTTATAGCAATGAAGGTGAATCTTTAAATTAAAGTATTTATGATATGTTTTCTCAAATCTAACAAAAATGCTCAGGGTATGTTGGAGCCGTTCAAGAATACACACCTACAGAATATTCTCAACATTAACAGAGGAGAGAGCTCTGAAAAAGACTTGTAGTGGTATGCTCCAAAAACACTCAAGTACACAGTCTTCAGCCGGAAACCTAATGCTGAGATCCATTTGTTCTTTTCGAAAGAAAAAAAAAACAGGTTGCTTGTAGTAACTGGCCTTCTACAATATGACCATACCTGCCAACCCTGAATGTTAAAAAATCTTGAGATTTTTTATAGGAGTTATACTTATTACCGGCTAACAAAGAGGGGGGTCCGGGGGTTCTCCCCCGGGAAAATTTGGATTTCTAGGTGCAAAGTGGTGCTATTTAAATGGTTTTTACATCAATAATATTATATACAGACTGTATAAATATTTCTTTTTTAAATATATTTTATGATTAAAATTGAGTTTACTATTACGGGTTAGGGGCATTAGCTAGAGTACATTTTACACATCCCAGAAAATGTAAATGCTCCAATACACGTAAAATATATTTTATAGTTACAGCCAATCACGAAAATTAAACTGC
>PNEQ01002385.1:1602-11837 GCA_003012365.1 Medauroidea extradentata
TTTTTGACAGTTCAAAGGATTAACATGTGTGCAAATCTCTACAGGAAAATACTTTTAATTTTTTATAAACTTCACAGTTTGAGAGCCACCTGAGTGTGTTTGTTCAAATATCACTTAATGGCAGTGGAAAACACTGCTTATATCATGGAAACAACTATAAAATTATGCCAGTACAACTGTCAAAAAATGGAATTCTTACTTGAGATGGACTATATCTGTTTTTGTTTTATCGACAATGTCAGCTATTTTTTTTTTTTTTTTCGATTACATTACCGTTTTATATAGATCTAAAACACGCTGCACTAAAATGGAAATGATTTAAAACACAACTGTTTGTAATAAACATTTTCAAACACGTTTTGAAAATTTTAGGTTAAAGTTACCATTATTTGCGCTTACAAAGACAAACGAACGTACGTGAAGAGATCAATGTTGCCAACGTGAATATATCTATCGATAGCGTCAGAGACTATCGATAGCGCTAGCGGCGGCGGCGCTTTCTTGCCGCCATCTTGAATTTATTGTGCTGTGAGCGCTAGCATTACACGCTATCACTGTCATTCTCCTTTGGATTTGCACATGCATCACCAACCTGTTGTGCTGTTTCTTCTTTGGTCTATTTCCAAACCAGTTTAGATGTCCTTTCTTTGTCATCTATGACTTTGAAATCTTGTGTTTTTATTGTCTTCGGATGGCGAAAACGTGAACGAAAAACGTAAATAGCGGGGGGGGGGAAATTTTGATGATGTGATATGCGGGAAAATGTAACATTGCACTAAATGGCAGACAAACGGGACCTGAAGAAAAAAGTGCAATTCGCGGGAAAACGTAAATAACGGTAACGTAAATACGAGGTTTCACTGTGTATTTCAATATTTGGAGGTTATAAATGTAATGTTCTTGTGGGAGTTTGGCGGGACCACATCTTTACTTCACTGTGTGGGGTTTTTTGTTAAATAGAATATTAGTTAGCGGAGGTTGTACTGTATCTAGCAACATAATTTTTTTTAAAAAATACAGAATGAAAATTGTGTGCGAATAATTTGCACAAAAATGCAAAGAATGTCATGAGTCTACAGTAAAAAAAAAACTATTGTTAAAAAATAAAAGGTTTGGCAGGCTTATCATGTTTTGCTCAATAAACTTGGTTACACAGGCCAAAAAATACACATTTTTTTTTTTCTTTTTTGTTTTTATTATTATAAAAAGTATATCTGTTAAAATGTTTGTGTATGTTCAATACATACCTCTTTTTTCATAATAAGTAATTGAAAATAAATGTGGATGATTGGTAGAGCACGCTGGTGCACAGTGTCATTGTAACAAAGCAGTGAAACACTATCTCCTTAGTGTCTGTGCTGTCTCTATCATGCTGTGTACTTAATATGCTCGTTTAGCAGCCAGTGTGTGTGTGATCGGAATGAGAAGGATCATGGTGTAAGTTTCTTGACGTATGAGTATTTTGCTGGCATAGGAGTTACATTGTACACAGCATAATGTGTCGCAGAACTTTTACTCTTTATTCACTCATAATTCAATTATCAATTTGTGCAAGTGGTGATAAAATACTGATGTGGTCAGTTCAATAAACCCTTGTGTCACTCAGAAGTCTTAAATTTTTTTGTCTCGTAAAATTGAGTACTTGTAAATCTACGAAATTGTGTTGATGTTAAAGTTTTGAATCGACCATACCGTCTTCCAGTTCGGTTCTAAATTGATGAACTTGTTAAAGTTTGTTTGGTTCTGTTTGTAAGGACTGCAAGTGTTAGTGTTTGATTTGTAAATTTGATAAGAATCACCCTTGGATGAGTTTCAAGAAAATTTTGCTGTTGTAAAGGAAGAACCAACATACACAAAACATGTCATTCCACCCCAACTGCCTTTTTTATGCTGTGTGATTTTAAAAGACGGTGGTACTTGTTGGTTTTTAAAGTATAAATGAGAATATTGCCACTTTATCTGAAGTGTAGTGTATGGTGGGCGATTCATTTTTCATTGATTGTGTTCCTTGTTTTTGTGAGTACATCTTTCATCAAAGCGTGTTTCTTTCGGTACAGCTACATTTGATTAGTTGGATTTGATGGCAGTGGAGTTGCGTAATTTGCCTTGTTTTGTTTGCTCGATTTTTTTTTTCCAATAACATTCGGGATTTTTTTTTAGGATCACATTAAAATTGTCTTTCACTATGCAGGTTAATAAAAATTTTTCTGATAAAAAATTATTTTAATTACCTAATTATAATTAGTTGTACCAGAACAGTATAGCTGGCACTAATTTTTATGTTTGTTTTAAACTGTGCACTTCTGAGAATGAGTGAACAATGGTATGTATAGTGCTGTATATGTAGTCACTCATATTGTGTGTGTTGCTGATACATGCTGTGTTCGAGGTACAGTATAAAATTATGTAATGACTTTTCTATTTATTGCAATTAGAATGAAGTATTTGTTCTAATTTCTTTGCATATTGAGTCATAACAGTTGGTGTATGTGAACACCCAGTTTTCTGCGGGAAAATTTAGTAAAATACTTAGAGAATTTGTCTCTTTTTGTAATATAACTACATTTCATTAATTCTCGTTTCACTGAACATGTACGCATGGAGATGTTAGCATCCCTGCAACTTGCGCGCCTGTGTGCTCTTCTCTCTGCCTCCCTACGCGTACCATGTGTCTGTGTTGTGTGCAATGCCTAACTTGGTAGATGTGTACAACACAACTCTGCAGATGCATGCTTCAAGTGTGTTCCACCTGAAGCTGTTAGTGTTGTTCACCAATTTTTATGTATTTTGTAGTTGCTGATTACCAATTAATGGTAATTACACTATGTTCTCATTGAGTGTGTATAAAGAACATTTTTAAATATCCATAATTTAGAACTGTGTACTTACATTTTGTATAATAATATTATTATTGAAATTTATATTTTTTGACGTGTCGTGAGAATGTTTTAGTTTGAGGTACTGTAGTGTAACACTGTTTAAAAGGTGAGCATTCTTTTACATTCATTATCTCCGCTCATGAAGAAAATTTTCCGTCCTTTTCTTCTTTGCATGAAGAATACGCTGTTAATTTTTTACTTTCTTGCGTGTTTAGAAAAGAAAACATTTTTATAGTACTCTCTTATTTTTCTTGGGTATGAGCTATATTCGCCAAATTCGGTGTAACTTAGAAATTAAGTTGCAGGTGTAACTTAGTTTTGAAGATGTCTGCATAATAATTGATTTTCAAAAACTTTTGCAGCAATTAATCATGTAGGCAAACATCGCACTTCACAATTTTTGATACGGAGAGAGTCATTATTGTTAATTTTAAATTTTGCAAGTGCGGTATTCTCAATAACTATTGGCAACCATAACAATTCGAGGTTTTGCTTTGTGCATGAACACCATAACTGTTAGTAGTGAAAAATGTGTGTCAAGTGTAGAATGTTGTGAAATCAATTTCCAAAATATTGAGGTTTGAGTAGAGAGGTAATATTACCGTATTAATGCTAATATAACAGCCCAAAGTTTTGCCCAAAATTAAAATTTAAAACTTGAGAGGCTGTTAAATGCGAGCTGATCAAATAAAATTTTTTTTGACATCTGTAATACATGTAACCACCAAATTATTTTCCTCAAAATGTACCAAGTAATAAACAGGTTGCAACTAAAACAAAACAAAAAGAACACATATAGTTCTCATGTCTTGTTTACAATGAATGATGGCTGCCGCCATTTTCTCTCCAGTCATTCAAATAGTTTCCTTTGCAAACGCTGTAACATACAAAACATTTAAAGCACAGGTATTTTCAATAACAAAATATTTACAGACAATTGAAAACGAATGAAAAAATATGGTACGATTATCATTCGTCGTCACTTTCAGCGCTGGTGTAATCGTCAGACGTGTCTGGCACATCAAGCATCATGTTGTCTTCTGTGCTGTCCAAGTCAGATGAAATCCCAGTCACACAAAGTTTTTCTTCGAGTTCTGGATATCCACTCTTTCTGCCTCGAAACGCACATTTGTTTTTAGGCGCTCACATAAGTTTTTCTTTTTGCCGGCATCACTCTTGAATGCACTGCATTTTAATCGTAAAATGTCTAGCTGCAGCTCCTTTACTCTTTTTACTACAGATTTGCAGAAAAATTATGAAGTGTGGTATGTAATGCAATTTTGTTGATACGTAAGGTTACGTGTGGTCAGGCACAGCATGTATTTGCAGCATCTGTGATCTGTATGTGTGATATGCTCCTAGAGAAAAACTGATAATGAACTGGGTTTTAACAGGTCCCGGTCACCACGCCGCCGCTCACACTCCAGGTCCCGCTCTCGCAGCCGCTCTCCTCGTCGCTCACGCTCTGACTCCCGTGACAGACGGTAAGTACCAACTCATTTTTCTCTTCTTGTCTATCGTGTAGCATGTTTCAGGGAACTGTGCAAGCTGTGAAACAGTGACAGGTAATATTTAGACTGCCTCATGTCTAACTTCAATTTTCATAAAATGTGTACAAGTACAGTGAAATCCCGTTACTGCGAGAGATCGTAACAGCATAAAAAATTGTCGTAGTTACGAGTTGTCGTAAGAACCGAATGTTTATATAAACAAACAATTTTCTAGGTTATTGACATATGTGGGATAGGAATAATAACAGTACAGTTTACCTTGGCTAGTATCTCTGCTATTGTAAAACAAGACTGCCAAAAACGATAGGCATGTGTTTATAAAGCATAACATTCAATAATTTTATTTATTCCACTATTTTCATTAGATTTTTGTAACCACTTTCACTTGCTTTAGTCCGGCAAAACATATAAGGTAAACAAAACAAAAATGGACGTCTAGCGAGGCGGGAGAGGTGGCAACTAAAACGAACAGCACTGCCAGCTCGTTTGTGATTGGCTGGTACGAAAAACGCTGCACCAATAAGATCTTAAGAATGCACTAACAAAAGACGCCAGCTGTTCCATATTACCGTATTTGCCGGCATATAAGACGACAATTTTTACATATTTTTGGCTCTCAAAAATTGCTACTCGTCTTATATGTGGGTGCAAAAATTTTTGGTAGCCAGAAATTGTTTGAAAGCTAAGCTGTAAGCTGTGGAGTTGTATGATGTTTCAAGGAATTGCGTTTTTCGTCACAAATGAAAACGAGTGCCCCGTTTGTTTTAATAAAATTTTGGGTACGAAATTTTGATGAGCGTCATTCATAATAAAGGACACTTTCTCGTAGCAAAGCGGCGATCGATACGAGCGCGTGCCGAGATAATTTGTCTCTTCAGCCTACAACTCTCAGGCGGAGAAAACGAGGATCTAGATACCGTACCACACATTCATGTGTCTACCCTCTAGTGCTAGGCTGGCAGACAACAGCGCACAGGAATGCGATGACCTTGCAAGCAGCTGTTGTCTGGCGTTGCCATGTAGTGCGCGGCGTGCCTCTGTCCGGCGTTGCCAGGTTGCGCGTACCTGCCGGCAAATGGATATATTGCCGGCCGCCGCCGTGCATTTCCTGGGCTCTTGGGCGCGCGGAAGGCAGTAGTAGCCAATGTTATTCGTTTATGTGTCTATTATGATGTATAAATGCATTAAAAAAATATAAAAACTAAATTTTTAATGTTTCAGGCAAGGAAAAAAATATTTTTCTGTTGGGAATTTCAAAATTAGTAATTCACTTTTTTTCAAGATTTTGTACCTTCAAAACCATGACTCGTCTTATATGCGGGGTCGTCCTATATGCCGACAAATACGGTACCCACTTTCTGTAGAGAAGTAGCGAAGTCAAACCAACAATAAGAGTTTTTTTTTTACAAGTACAGTTTATTTGTCAATCGCAACATACATTTTGCTAAAATGAAAACCTATCATTAAGATATCATAACACATAACGTATAAAAACACGATACAAGAAGTTAATGAACTCAGGTTATGCTGGGTAGTGTAAATCTTCCACTGCAGGCGTTCAAAAAGTGATCCAAGTGAAGATTCCTTTTCGTGGATTGCCATGATCGGGCAAATCTAACGTGTTTTACAAACAACTAGGTTAAGTTACGTAAGAGTAATTTTTTAAATTAACTTCTTGCAGTATGACACACAACGAAAAAAAATCATAGTGAGTTTGAAACTGGTTCTGCAATACTGTTAGTTATAATAAAACCAAGATGATGCAAGCAATGCTGTGTACTCAGTACACGTGCAACTTTTGCTTTCGTGCTGTACCAAGATGGCGTCAATAACAATTGAGGTCGAGCAAGTCACTGCAGGATTGCCAGATGCAAATGTTTCCACCGTTGCCATATCTCTTGTTTTCACTCTGCTACGCTGAATGATGACTATCACGTGCGCTTGTATTTATTATGTTTACTTGTAATTTTAAAAAAATAATTTTGCGCGTATGTTTATGATTGTTGCTTGTGAATTTCTCATATCTACGAATGTGCTCATGACGATACCCCTCGTAAATGCCGAACATTTATATGTTAAACTGCGTACACAAACTGACGGTGCATTACAAAATGCTCGTAATTACAAACGTCTTGTAATGTCCCATACTCGTAGTAATGGGATTCCACTGTAAATTTTGGGGTGATTGCATTGTGCCACTATGTGGGCCAACTTCCTAGAGCTGTGATTGGTGTTGTCACCATTCACTGCCTGAAGAAGCTGGCGCTGCCAGCTACAGCAGCTATGCTAAATAGTGTCCCATCTGTGGCTTTGATTTACCTAAAAGTAAAATTTTCCTAAAGACTTGGTTTCCCATCTGTCTCAACCATTGTACATTAAAAGCTGCATATTTCCAGTCAGAACTATTAACTTAGTATTAGTTAAAATGTGACATGGTAATTTTATGTCGTTTACCATGTTTAAAGACAAGCAAAAGATAACAGGGCTATAATTTCTCTATGTTCAACTTTTGGCATTGTTAAATAAATGACCATAAAGTAAAATTCGCAGAAGACATTTCTTACTACGGGTGTGCGAATGTTCAAAAATTACGAATATTTTTCGAACAGTGAATTCTAAACAATTCCTTATACAGTCGAACCTCGTTGCTTCGTTCCCGTTTGTTTTGTTTTCCCGCATCCATCAATCGTTTTTCTTGGTCCCGACATATTGTCCATATAAAATATGTTAATAAAACCCACATGGATCGTTCCTATAGACACAGATTTCCCGCATCGACAGTTCAGACATTTTCGCCAATGAATATAAAATATTTTTATTTACATTGTACATTTTCAAACCTCCCTCGCTCGTTTCCACTTCCTCATAGCAATATGTGTAAACAAAAGTATCATAACCCAACAATACTTTGTTTACCGTCGTCATAAATATGAACGAATGTAGTAGGTTTGATTTGATTGACGGTATTTTACCGATATTGTTTCAAATAAGTTTAGCAATTGTTCATATGATTTTAAGAAACATTTTACGTACTGTTGATTGTGCGTACAGTATTGTAAGCACAAACATTGCCGTGTTTTCGTTTGACTATAGACATGTTGCCACCGAAAAAAAACCAAATGTTGATAGGGAAATTTTCTTTTAATTGATATGCAAACTATTTTGAATAGATTTCTAACTAGTATTATGAAAAGTTAACTTAGTTCAAACAAAAATACGGGCCTTTTTTCGCTTTTCGAAAAAGCTAAGTGAATAAATTACAGTAACGTCGGAAATTTTCTTCCGTCATTTTGTGTACTTCCGTCATTTTGTTTTCTTCCGAGGAAACCCGAAGGATGCCGTACGTTTCGGTACTCGTGAACATATTGTTGAAAGAAAAGTTTTTTTTATTTTATAACATTTTCATTTTAAGGCCTGTTAAATGTATGTAAGTTATTGATGTAACAATGTCGCGGCCTTCAAAATCTGTTCGCACTCTAGAAGAACGTCTTAAAATAATAGAGGAGGTAGAGAAATGTCCCAGCGAAAAGCGTGTTGACATCGCCAAACGTCTAGGATTGCCAACGTCGACATTAAACTCCATCATCGGCAATAAAGATACACTACGGGAGAAGGCAAACAAATTTAGCTCCGTTTCAAAAAAAAGGAAAACAGCAAGAGAATCGAAATTTAAAGAACTTGAAGATGTGCTGTTTAAGTGGTACCAGCAGATGAGAGCCTCTGATGTCACCATTGATGGTAATTTAATAAGAGAAAAGGCCAAACAAATAGCTCTCCGTTTAGAAATTGAAGATTTTGTAGCCTCAAATGGGTGGATATCATGGTTCAAGGATCGCCATGGTTTGGTGTACAAAAAAATCTCTGGTGAGAGTGCTGCTGTGGACGAAGACGTCACAAGAAATTGGCTGGAAAAATTGCCAAAGTTGATTGAAGGTTTTGAACCACGTGACATTTATAATGCAGATGAAACAGGTCTGTTTTAAGTGCTTGCCTGACCGGACCCTCACCCTCAAAGGCGAAGCTTGCCATGGAGGTAAAAATTCAAAAGATCGGATCACTGTCCTGTTATGTTCGAACAGTGATGGAACGGATAAATTGTAACCGTTAGTTATAGGGAAGTCCCAGAAGCCGAGGTGTTTCAAGAACATAAAGACTCTGCCAGTGAAATACGTTTCCAACTCAAAAGCATGTATGACTGCAGATATTTTTGGCAGTTTTCTGCGTTCACTTGACTGCCGAATGGGTGCTCATTGTCGAGAAATATTACTTTTTGTTGACAATTGTGCAGCCCATCCACATGACACGTCGTCATTACGAAATGTCAAGGTCATATTTTACCCTCCAAACTGCACAATTGTCCTGCAGCCATTAGATATGGGCATTATAAAGTTCTTCAAGCAGCAGTACAGGAAAATGCTTGTTTGAAAGGCAATATGCCTACTAGACACCCATAAAGATGGCAACAAGGCAGCCTTAAAAATAAGCTTATTGCAGGCCATCCACTATGTTGCTGCATCATGGCAAAAAATCTTTCAGTCGACCATTACCAACTGTTTTGCCAAATGTGGAATTGTCCAACCAACACCAGCATTGAGCGAGGAAGTGGAGCAGGAAGACACTGCAGCCTTTGAAGCTGACTGGAAGAAGCTGGATCCTCAAGATGTGGCTTTGAAGGGTATGCCGATTGTGACAGTGCACTTGTGACCTGTGGGGTTCAAAGCATTGATGCACTGTGTGACGAAGCTTTAGCACAGGAAGACAGTGAAGAAGAACTGGCAGATTGTGAAGCCGTAGAAGAATAAATTCCATCTTTTTCTGAAGCCTACGCTGCATTTGAGAAAGTAAAATCTTTCTGTTATGCCCAGACCCTGGACAACAATGATCGACTTCACGTTTCGAAGATGGAAGATTTGCTCTTTCGCATGAAGTGTAATGCACGAACAAAGCAGCTGACTATCGAAAACTTTTTCAAGAGAAAATAAACTGTCTTGTTTGTCTGGTGTTTATCACAAATCTATTTTACACAAAAATTATTTGGACGGTGTTGAGTGGGTTAGGGAGTTTTAAGTGTAGGTCTATATTTTTAATATTTTAAAATTTCTTTTTATACTTAAGTATGTGTATAAGTGTTTCACTGTGCTACGAATAAATGTCAATGTATAAAAGAAAGGTAACAAAACTAAGCAATGTAGTACATAATAACAACCAGTCTGAGTACGTACTACAAAGAAATCAAATAATTGTAAGTAAGCATACTATTGTCATGTTTTCTTAACTTCTTTTGTTTCATTTTTTAAAATTAAGTATTACTGTAGAATTGTGTGCTAAATACAGGAACAATATTGTGAGGTACTTGGCCTATACCCACCCATTTACTTTTTCTTCCGATTGGGTTATTATGCGCTATTGTAGTTCATTTCTGGTATTAACATAAATTTCAAGACTTATAACTTAAGGGTATTTATATTAGATTTCCGGCGTCAGCATAGGCCTAATGGGATCGCGGGGTGGCTTGTGAGCAATGGTCTGTGAAAAGTGTAAAGAGGCAAATGTAGCCCGGCGGCGAATGGCCCAACTTACCGAGTTTAAGCGGTGTACAGTGCATCGAGATCGCCAAGTCACCGTGGGTAGAATTTAAGAACATGTGTTAACACTTTAGATAATGAGCTGGGACTCGGCACTTTGTTCGTGCAGATCGCGGCACCTTTATTAAGAGGACATTTAGAAAAACTAACAAATGTAAATTAAAATCATAAGTTAATTGTAACTTACATAAGTAGGTTTGCGGTGGGCCAAGCCGATAAATCAAGTTGTTTAAATTCAAAGCACCAGTTTAAATTATAGA
>PNEQ01002385.1:11937-23489 GCA_003012365.1 Medauroidea extradentata
ATGGTAACGATTCAATAAGAATGCTCTCGGAGGCGATGTGTGAAGGTGGTAGGCCCTCAGAGGTTGCCGTCTTGGAAGACTCCCGGCGGAAACCAGCGAGGATGCTGGGTCGCTGCCGTTTTCCCTGCGGACACTTGCTGTTGAGATGTGGTAGGAGCAGGACGCGCGTGGAAAGGTGCGCGAGGCCCACGTGGTCGGTAAGAAATCGCAATGCATCGGCGCTACTATAAGTGATTATAGAATTTGATAGTTCGCATTGCGCTCTCTGCTATAATATATGCAAGCAGTAATTTATGGTAATTTTCATACGGTAGTGCCCACCGTGTCATGTAATGAAATTTGTATCTGTGCGACAATGTACAAAGAGTAGAGTAAATGTTGTCTGGTTCAAGTCTGATTTCGTTATTCCCGGTAATTACCCAAGCACCTGGAGCTGTATAATGGTTGGTTCTGGTACACGTTGAACTCCTTTAATCAATTTTTTTGTTGTTCTCTTCACTTCACGAACCCACGGCATGGAGATGAGATCTTGTACCTACCACTGAGCTTAAGCTGAATCGCCGGGTGTCTGCATCGTACCCACTACAATATCCACTACAAACATATTTTAAGTGCATATTTTCATGTGCTGACTTCTTGAAAAAAAAATTTTGAAGTTATGTTTTTGGCATTTTTTGTGATGGGGGGTGGAGGGGGGCAAGTGTGTTTCCCACATGTTTCGTTTTCCCGCATGCATCGTTTTTTTCTCTTTGGTCCCTTGAAAAACGATGCATAGAGGTTTTACTGTAATTATCTGTGGGGGTAAGAAGGCTATTTCTTCTACATACAAGCATAACATATTTTAGCAAAATTTCAAGTTTTCGCGGATATTTAAAGGTTAAAATAAATATATAGGAAAGAACTGATATTCGTGTATGTTTTCAGCGTAAATACAGTAGAGCACGGGAATAACGAAAACAGCGATTTAATGAAAGAATTTTTAGGAACCTTTAAAAAATAACAAAAAAATTATTAAATAACTAACCGGCTTTGATAAAATAGAATGTTAATATTAAGTTAAGTCCTTTAAAAATGCCAGCACCGACCGCCGTATATACTTATTTCTCCGTAGAAAAGCTTAAACCATCCGTCGAGGGAAAAAAATTTGTTAAAATCTGTTGAAAAATTTGACCGCGAGAGTGATTTTAAGATACGCATGCACGGCCGAGCATACGGCGTGTTACAAGCGAGCGCCTAGATCCTCATCCTGACGGCTGGTGAGTGAATGAGCATCTAGGTACCCAGTCTCCACAGCACGGCAGTGGACATCACAAGAACTAATTCACAGATAGTTTGACATGGTGGGAAAACCAGGAATAGTCAGGGAATTTTAGTGGCCTGAAAAAGTCAAGGAATAGTCAGGGAAAATTCCCCGCCCCATCTCCTTTTTCGGAAATCGAAAAGTTTTTCATCGGACATCTCGGTACCATAATCCCGGGGAAGAAATCCATAAGTAGCTGGGCCCGCTGCGTTACATACGCCACTTTCATTCGTAATCTGTTCTGTTGTTTACGGCTCAACGCTTCCTGCTTATGCGGAAGGCTGATAACGTGTCCATCTCTCTGCTCTCTTAGCCCCCTCCCCTCCCTCAGATACTTCCTTCTGATGCAGAAGGCTGATAACATGTCGGCATTTTTTAAATTTTTTTTTTTACGTGCGCTATACTCAGTGTGAAAAGCTTCTACCGGCTTGTAAAATGATATGGCTATCTTTTGTAACATGAGAAAGCAAACTTACATCCTGCCATGCAATTTTTCCAAGGAATTTTTTTTTGTGTAATCCTGTATAGTAAAGTAAATCCTCGTTTTACAGGACTATGTGGGGGGAGGTGTGATCCGGTAAATCGCGAAGTACCGAAACCGGCACACGAAAATAGACAAGCCGATATCTTTATAGCAATGTGATACGCGTAGTAACGCATCGGGTTTGTAGGGGTCAAACCGCTGGAAGTGTACGAGGGGAAAGGTTTGTGCTGACTGGCGGGAGTAGAAAGATAAGCACGTGCCTTTGTCCGCTCATTGAGATAACTAAGGGTGTTGGGCGGGGGAAGAGTAGAAGGGGAGGGACAGGAGGCGGCTTGCTATCAGCTTGGTTTCATGTTATGTTACGTGGTAACATTTAACACGTGAACTTGAGCTACTGCTTTGTATTTCAGAGTAAAGTGTTTATTTACTAAATATATTACAAAAAAAATTTCCATCTAAACTACCGCTGTTTGCATCGCGATGCAATATCGTATACCAGTTGTGAGATAATTATCTAGCCGCCGTCCATGAGAATTTCTGAAGGGCAAGAGACGGACATGCTGAGCGTGAGAAAGGAATGTGTTGGGCTAGTTTGTCCGCAGCAGATTTAATCTCTCTATACCTCGCACATTTACACCACACGAGCGTTGTTGAACATACACTGCCTCGTGTGAAGATGCAGTAGCAAGTTTCACATGTTTCCTGGGCCAACAGTGCTAATGTTTTTTGTTCGGCAACATATTTTAACACATAACTCTTTAACTAGTTTTTTGCTTTACGAATGTCCGACATAGTTTGTTTCGTGACACTATAATCATCACACAACTTTGCTTCAGAAACACGGGCCTTTTAACTATTATATTAGTTCAAAATTTTTGCTTGATATCAAAGTTACTCTATTTCTTTTCTATCCTGTTGCAGACGCCATTTTATTTGAAAAAACGCATAATCTTTATTACGCACGTACATCAACTGCGTAAAAAATTCAAGTAGACACGACAGTCATTCTTGTCCGGACATGTCAAAACACTGATAAGCGACTAGCTCTGCTTACCGTGTTACGCTGCTATCTGTGCGCGCCGGATGTCTCTTACCAAAGCACAATAACCAGGTGGTTATTGCGCTGTTGGTCTTACAGTTTCGTAAAAAACTTCAGGTAGACAATCATTCTTTCCCGGACACGGCACGTACCCCAATGCGCGATTAAAAATAGCTCTGTCTACCGTTTTACACGGCTATCCATGCGCGTGCCTGATGTCACTCATCAAAGCACAATAACCTGGTAGGTCTTGTGCTGCATGTGATAAGTAGACCTGACGGTGGAATAATTTTGTATCGCCAGATTTTGTCGGTTAAATACGAAGTCCGCTGAATGGAGGTCCGATAAAACGAGGGTTTATTGTACTTGGCTTTTTGATTGTAGGTAGTATGTAATCATTAAATATGTTTATTATGGGATGAGAATTTTCTCCACACATAATTTGTGTACTTCATGAAATTGTAAATTTAATTTCCTAATGTAACAATTGTATTACTCTGAATTTTTACATCAATTTAAATGTATTACTTTAGTTGCAACTGTCTGTTGTAATTTTGATTTAATTATTTTATTTCAACATGCAGGATTAGAGTACGTAAAGTATATTGTTTATATTGTGTAAACTATGTAATGAATCTGTTTCTCCTGAGGTAAGAAGTTTTTACACAAATATTTTATTAATGTAATAGGCCTTTTAATTTGTCGATTGTGAGAAGCCGTAAGTTAGGTATTACTGAAAATTTTTTACAGTCCAAATGTACTTAAGAGTTGTAACTTTCAGTTCAAATTTTTTATTTTATTATAGGCATACTTAATAAACTCGCAAAAATAGAGCACACAAATTGTTTATTGGTGTGTTTACTATGCAATCAGTGTTTTTTGAGGCATGTATTTTTCATGCAAATGTTACAAATCGTAGAAGTATTTTGGACATACATAATTGCAGCAAATGGTTTGTCACGCAAAACCGGACAATAAATACATGCAGACAAGCGAAAGGATGCGTTTGGTTGTTTACTTTTCTGTTTGCCTGCATGTATAGTCTGGTTTTCTTTGACTCACAGTTTGTTGCTATGGCGTCTATCCATAATATTTATTTGATTTTTAACTTGCCTCATTACTAGAATGGTTCAGAAACAACACAAATGTAATATTAGTAGTACATTGTAAATTGTACTAAGTGCAAAGTGTGTTGAATTGGACAAAGAAAAAATTATTTCTTTTATAAAGCATAATAAATTGGGTATAAAAAAACTATTAGGTCAGGGAAAATTTTCAATTTGGGTGGGAAAAGTCAGGTAATTATATTCCCAGCAGTTTGTAGCCACCCTGGTTTGATGTTTTCCGAGTTACCTTGCATACGTCTGTACCGTATATTTACTTAAAATATCTTTGCTGCGCGGAAGTTAATAATTCTTATTTTCATTGCGTAAAGAAACGAAAAATATTGTGAATTCTTACCGATGTCGCAAAAAATGGGAACACGTATTAAAATGGCCAAAGTGTGGGGAAATAACATTTTCAGCTATTTGTGTAGTCTGCAGTTCCGAATTTAACGTGACAAAAGTGCAGATCCAAGGTAGTAGTTAGGATGAAATTACGGCAGTTTACACTAGAACTGTATGCATAACTAATTTTGTGACCTTGTAAATATTTTTGTAAGTAAGCAAGGCCATGAACGAAGTAGTTAATGTGAGTGTTCTATGGTTAATCTTTTTTCTACCTCTGATACATTTATTTGGTTTTATAAATAGCAGGTTGAACATGTTTAGTATTTCTATACAACTATTCTACGTAGGGTTCCAATCGTGAGACACACTAGAAGTTTCACTGTTATTTGACCAAAATCAGTTTGAAAAATGATTAGTCCCTAGCATTACTTTGTTTCGTACTCATAAAGATTTATTTTTTTGTAGTGTTGTAGTAATTTACTACATATTAATTTAGCTTTCAAATTTCTGTGGTTAAATTCTTCCCCAAAGTATTACATAACAGTACTTTTTCTATTCATCTTTATACATGTAGGGAAGAAGTAAACTATATCAGCAATTCCATCTGTAATAAACACTTGTTTACAATGACAACTTAGTGATGCCTCACAAACATAACAAAAGAAAACTGAGAAGAAAGAGCATTATGTATTGAACAAGTGCAAAGTAACAGAAACACATATGTTTTAAGAATGTTTAAGGTTATCAAGTAAAAAGTGCTACATTATTATGCTTATATTAATAAAGCAAAGTGCATTTCTGTATCTCTCCGTATAAGATTATGCACTGGCAAATGTATACCAAAATTTGAAGAAACACTATTCCAATAATGATCTAAAATTATTCGAAAAAATTAATATTCGTTTGAAAACTATTCGAAACCCTTAAACCACTATTCGCACACCCCTAACTCTTACATAGTAGGTATTCCTACATAGAGTGTTTCAGTTATTCGATCCTTAAGACTTATGTTTTAAAAATCTGCTAGATGTAGCTTAGTGTTTTCATTTCCTGTAGCTACTGTAATGGCCCTCAACTTACAACACTTGAGAAACTGCGGTGGGTGTCATAGATATGCAGGTGGATAGAGGAAAACGACATTCTTGCTGTAGTACATTTTATTAGTGAAATGATTTGGTCTGAACAGTTCGTACATGCTAAAGTAAGTCATTAGCACATGCCACTCAACTTAAAGGTACGGTAGTGATGAAGTCCCTGTAATAGGTCTACGTTGTTATTTATATATATAGTTGTTAGTGGTTATGCCCCTGTTCGGGGCGGCAGAATGTGACGGGTCTGCTTCTTCTACGTATGTTATTTGTTTATATGTATATAGAGAAGAAAAATTATATCGGCATTTTTTTTTTTTATTTAACCTTTCTTTTGATGCACTTTAACGGACAAAGGCAATTCATAAAGCGAGTGCTCGCCCAGAGTTAGTTGAGGTGACTTTTCTATCTACGTATTACGACTTGCCGCTTCCCTCCGTAATAGTACTTGGTCCGGCACTTTATCTACCTTAGTTCTGACTACGCGGTTACCTACTTTTGGTTACATTACTACAAAATGAAAAGCCAGTGTGCCAAAAAAGGAGAGACAAACAAAAAGACTGATCTCTTCTAACGAATCCGTCCTATAGGTTTCACAGCCCCTCTACCACGTCTAACACGTCCTCTTCCTGCCGCTATGACGCCCAATTAAACAAAACACTCAGCCGGCCATCTCCTGGCGACTGTTCCCTAGCTCCGATGGATCACAACTACCTGACGACAAGCACAAACAAGAAAACTTAGCCGGCCATCTCCCGGCGACCGGTCACGAGCTCCGATGAAACACAACTAACTTTCTTGGGCGGACACTCGGACTTACTCAGCCGAGCGGCGGAGGGATACATCAGGATCCGACTTGCCTAAAAAGCTGGTTAATTGACGTTTATAACCTAAAAGTTGTATGTAACATAGATACTAATAAATTTACAAAGCATTTTATTCCATAATTCCAGCTAAATATTCATTAGTTTATTAATTGAGGATGTGCAGCGTCATCAATCTGTCGCGGATCACCACCTTCACGGAGTTTTGCGCCCGACGCTACCACCCACGTCGATCGAGAAACGCCCGGCAGAGCTTATCACGTCCCTGTACGTGCCTCCAGGCGAGTGAACTCTGACCTGCCTGCCAGATAAATCCATCCAAGCACAGGCTAGCTCAGAGGCTATTTGAAATTTTTAAAGCCAGCACTTCTCTGTACGTGCTTCCAAGCAAGAGAGAGAACTACGACTAGCCTGCTACATAAATCCCATTCCGGGAGAAGCAAGCTAAGTGGCTACTTGAGATTTAAAAAATCCAAACAAGGCGAAATATAAGAAAAGTTTACTTAGAAAAGTTGCTTGAAATTAAATTATCTTTAAAATGAGTCCAAACACAATATGAATCCGATAAAATTGACACGTAAAATTAAATACCTTTCTCTTACATTAAAGTTAAATTTAAAATTTAAAAAAAAATATTTAATGTAAATTTCTCTATTAGCATCCCCAATTAATATGTTAGATTCCGCAGTATACATCCTTATATCTGGTTAAGTTGGCCTACTTAATTTATTATAAACAACAGAAAAAAAATATTAAGACAAAAAAAATTGAAATTACTGTATGATAAGAGGCCCAGTAAGTGCTACGTGCCAGTGCACGTCACATCCTGATAAGGCGATTTTTACGCAAACACACTTGACCTTGCCCAGAGTTATGAGTCAGTGAGTCGGTTGTATAAAATAAGTTCCGTTGGTGATGTTCTGGACTACCAATCCCAATGATAGGAAAGCCCTTTTAGTCTCTGTGCCTTGAGTTACAAAATCACACGTGGTCGCAGTAACAAAAATAATGAATTATCCCCTCATGCACGGACAACAAAATCCCTTGAATTCTCGCTTTGGAACTCAGTACAACAGAACGTCCTGCACAACTCACTTTACCGTCTCACTGGGTCTGAACACTGGGAAACAGAACACGGATCCCTCAGGTCCCAGCAGCACATAGCCTGCTGGACCCTCGTTCCACGCCGCCCCAAGCACAAAAGATACGCTGCCAGCCTCCTGGCCCGCCACCTACCTGCCGGCCGTCCGAGATATATTTTACTTGAAGAAAAGTATATTAAAATAAAATTACCAACTAAAGAGTCTCAATTTAAAATTGCCGACTCTTAACTTTGGGGCAATAATCTTCCGTACGTCAACGGTAAATTATCTGCCTATAAAGATAAATATTTATTTACAAACACACTCTCTAGCCGGCAGAAGGATACAAAACACAAACGGCCAGTACATTATCAACTAGGTTATTACCAATTCTATATAGTTTGCCACAGAACTGTTTAAATAAATCTCAACAAATAAAATAACCCTTAATTTAGTCTCATTAAATTGGTGCGAATTAAAATAAAAAAACTATAAAGTCATTATAGTAATTAGAACTAAAACAGTCATAAATGAAATTACAAAAAAAAATTATTTGCACTTAAGTCCACCAATTGGGTGTCTTATCAGAAAATTACTGAGAAAACACATAGGCCTATGATGCATAATCACAAGTTCATCTCTCAATTTTACATTAGACATAAGACAGGATAAGCCAGGCAACCAGGGTGTTATCAGGCGACAACTACTAGCGATCTGCCCCAACCACACTATCGGGCAGATCCACACTTTCTTTCCTGTTTCAGGGACATCCCAACAATCTGGAGGCAAGAAAGAACGGTAAATAGGTGGCTGGTAGGTCAGGTATCGGGTACAGTATGTATAGGCTTTTAGTGCAAAGTAGACGACAAATGACTATCTGAGTGGATGTGTGTATATAGTAAAACCTCGTTAATTCGAAATGCTATATAAATCGAAGCCGTCGCTTGGTCCCGAACGTGAGGATAGAATTTTACATGCTATGGAGTTTGGTTAGTTCGAAATTTGGTTAATTTGTAATTCGAAGCTTTTTTCTGGCCCAAACAGGGATCAAGTTCTAGTAATTCAAAGTCATTTTGATAGAGAAGTCAATAAAGTGTGCGAAATATAAGAATAATGCTGCGTCGTGTGGCGTTGTACAGCCCTGGCTTTGTTTCCATTACCGCGCCTGCCCGTGTCGCGCTGACCTTGAGGCTTCCTTGCTGTCTGCTTGTGCACGACGCTCGAGTTCGAATATGTGTGTGTGTGATGCGCGCAAAGAGAGAGGAAAAGAAGGATGGAAGGCAGGAATGGCACAGTGTGCGACAGCCTGTGGCTGTGTGAAATGACGATCACGTGATTTTGACGATAAGACACGTGCACATGTGCCATGAGCCTGGAGTATTTCAGCGGCCAGGGAGAAGCGGAGTGAATGAGGGAAGGAGAGGATGAGGAAGAAGGTAGCTCATCAACTCCACCCCCCTCCAAACTGGTAGGCAGAGCTGGTTTATTTTTAGAACTTCTTCACTTCCCCCCCCCCCCCCCCCTCACGCCTAGCTAACCACATACCAAGCAGATGCCAGAGTTGCGTCACCCAGCAAGTGAAAGTAAGTTAAGTCCTTTAAAAATACTAGCACCGACCGCAGTATATACTTATTTCTCCATAGAAAAGCTTAAACCATTTGTCAAGAAACAAAAAAAATTCATTGAAAACTTTGACCCTGAGAGTTATTTTGAGAGACACACACGCGGCCGAGCGAGCGATGCTGTGTTGCATAACAAGCGTGTGCCTGCGCCTATGTCCTCATCCTTGTGGCTGGGAAGTGAACGAGCATCTAGGTACCCAGTCTCCACAGCGCTGCAGTGGTGCGCAGAGTTGTCCATTTGATACACGTCAATATGTACTTCTGTTGAAGCATAAAGATTTATGTTAATAACCTCGAGATAATTTGTATTCTCAAAGCGGGTATTATTTCAGCGCCTTGGGTTTCAAATACAATTTATTTGGTTGTAACCCTGTTCCAACTGTCATGGTTGCAGTGCCCATATTTTCACTTTGAGAAAAGGAGGGGGTGAGAGAGTTTGTATGTGTGCACGTGTGTGTTCATTGGCAAAATGTAAGTTCTGTAATAAAATTATATTACTGTAGGAATGTATAGATCTGTATTAATTTCTCATATGTTAATCAATTAACAAAAAAAATGCAGTGGTGTAAGCCCTAATGCAAAAAAAAATTGTGAAATGTTATTCCTCATCTTCTGCAACGTCAGAACCACATTTTGAAACATTGTGTAGTTAAAGCAACATGTCTGACTGTACATTTGCAGTGTTACCATTATTGAATCATGATTGTGTCGCAGATTATAGTCTTTACATGATTAACCCTTTGATATATCAATAATCCTAAGAATTTTACCATAAAACATACCATTTTACTTACACATATTTGTTCTTTTTACGCTGCTACCACTGAAAAACACGAAAGAAAAAAAAACTAGGAAGTTTTTGATTCTAATGTTTTATATACTGTATTGCATATACCATGTTTGTTAATTTACAATAGTTTTGAACATCATACACCTTCAATTTGTTATGAAAAAGAAAAGTAAATTTATTTACAAAAATTACTTTTTCAGCACTTTCATCATTGACACAAATGACATTTTTTTTTTCTGTAATTGTTTTAAAGCTGGATCTTAAAAGCTTAGTCTAGTATTGTACCGTATAAACCCACGTACCACCCGCCCCTGTGTAAGACTTGCACCCTGATTTTTAGAATGACATTGTGGGATAAAAAGTTTTGGAACAGATCTGTGTGTAGAAAATCGTTTTGTATAAGAAGGGAGTTAAGTTTCAAACAGTCACAAATATTAAAGAATTACAATGTAAAATGTATATTTTTTTGGTCACTATGTTTAATAACAATGACAAATAGAAGCCGGGTGAGTGCTGCGTAGCACTGTAGCGGGCGACAGATAAGATCTGACTGGCGCGAGCGTGACCTTGCCAGCCGAGCTGTTACCGTTTGCTCTCTCACTCCCGCCTCCTTGTCTCGCACTCGGCAATGAACGATCGATAAGGCACGCGTCTTATCCCAGTCACGGGACGATTTCCGGAAACTTCGCTGCCGCACCACGAAACGCACGTCTTTCACCACTGGCCATTTGTAGTTTGTCTTTATTCTTCCTCCAATCTCGCTCACAAGAATCGTCGACATCGATTTTTCTTCCCACAGCACGGTTACCGAACTCTTCCGCTTCACTAATTATCTTTAATTTTTCCGCAACTGTGAATGAACACAGCCTCTTACGACTCATTTCTACTTTCAGCTATGAATACACTTATGAAATCACTCGGTACTTAACAGTATGTTCTGTGCTTCGCTATCACGCTCGAGTTGTTTGTGCGCTGCGCAAGCTGCAATGTGGCAACACCGAATGGAATGTGACCTTCGCTGCTGGCTCTACCTCCCACCCCCTCCCCGACCCAACTTGCTTCGCTCCACCCGCCCATTCCATCCTATCAGTGTTGCCATCTTAGCGGAATTCCCGCTAGTTTTAGCGGGGAAAGTTATTGTTTGGCAGAGAAATTTTCTATTTAACGGACAGCTGAATTTTCGGCGTATTTTTAGACACTTTACAGCGGAAATTAGCGGTTTTGTATAATGTTCTGGTATCTTCGATATTATATGAATTATAGCGAAGGGTAGTGGGAAAAGACCGCGATAGCATGTAAGCAGCCAAGCAGTGGCTATTAAAAAAAGTTAAGGTTGGAGCAAATATGGCGGCACGTAATTTCAAAGTTTTATATTATATTTAGACTATTGCCATGACAGATGCACAGAATGCGTTGTGTTTATTTATTAACCAAAGTGCCATTGGCAATTAATTGTTTTACGAAAAAATTAAAACATTCTTAAAAACACCAAAGCATTTTACCTTTTATGTTGAATCACACATTCACATATCACGTGTAAGTTTTACTGTTCAAAATCTTTCTTAAATAAATTTTAATATCTTATAATTCGAATTCTCCGAAATTGTATACTGTTTTCGTCTCAACAAACTACACCTCGGACTCGCATAGCACGGATTCACTTACCGCGAATACACACAACGCGATAATAAAAATTATGTATAAGATTCAAATAGCGCGACAAAAACCTCGCATAACGCGAACGGAATATGATGCTTAAATTCGTTGCTGTAAGCTTGCCGTCGCTCATTCACGTGTGAATGCCGCTTCGGCGATGACAAGACAGGCCGGCGTATCGGGCTTCCTGTCCTGTCAAGCCAGTAATCGCTGTGC